>WION01000456.1:0-42312 GCA_015039365.1 Amanita rubescens
ATAGATAGTACAGGAGCTTAGCACAGCAGCATTGATCATAAGTTGATGATACATCCGAGATAAACTGGTAATAAACAATCTATAAAGAAGGGAACGATCCCTGAGAAAGGTACCCGCTGACAAATTCTGACTAAGGCTGACTAAAATGACTAAGAGCTGACAAATAATTTACGTAATCATTACTTAAGCACATTCTCTGCGTGATCCAGTCTGATCTCTGCTTGCCCTCCTCTTTCCGTCCCTCCTCCACCTTATAAAAATCTGAAAAATGTATGTAAAATACTAGATGCATACTCTGACACCTCATGTGATATTGGGACAGTAATTGCATATATTTGTGCACTTTATCTATCTTAATCCTGACATAAGCCTGACATAATAATTCATGTAAACATTACTTAAGCACATTTCGTGTGATCCCTTGCTTGCCCTCCTCTTTCCCTCCCTCCCTCCACCAAATAATAATAATAAAAATCAGCAAAATCTATGTTAAATGCTAGATATCAATACAGTGCTTAAAACTAAAACTAAAATCTCAAATATGTCCCCCACCTATCACATCTAAGCTATTCTGTCCCACACCTCACACGGGAACGTTGTGCATATAGCACCCACACCCCGCAGCGCAGCGAAGGGGTGTAGAACACAGTTCAACGACAGGCTAACGGAGCTAACATGCCCACACTTACTATCTGTCTAGGGTGACCCTCAGCTGGCCGCAGGCCAGATGATTTATCAGTGAGGAGCCCCGCTAGGGGCGACCCTCAGCTGGCCGCAGGCAGATGACTTATCGGTGAGGAGCCCCGACAGGGGCGACCCCCCCTGCCCGAAGGGCAGGCGAGGCTTTAGCCTCGTTCAGCGAGGCATACCAAGTGTTCCAAGCCGTCCGATCGAGCAATGGGCCCGACTCGAAAAGGCAACTATTACTAAGCTGACTATTTTTGCTACGCCAACTCTGCAACTCGCCAGAGCGTAGACATGGCACCAATAAAGGCGTCAAGCTCTTCTAAAACAAAGCTCCATCGTCTTCCATATCCCTCAAAAAATCGAAGGGCGAAAATTTCTACCGAACTGCGAAACAAGTTGCACGGCTAAAGCTGCTCAACAGCGGGAAGCCTATCCGGGATAAAGATGGTAACATCATACAAGCTGCAGCCTTTCAAAAGGGGAGAGTGATGTAAACCGGGAAGAGTGCAACCAGACCGCAGATGGTTTGGTGAGTGCCATTTTATCCGATATCGGGCAAAACGTGAATGAGTGCGCAAGGGAATACCAGAGTGATATCTCAGACGGCGCTGGAGCACTTCAGGACAAGCCTTTCTACGAAAAAAGATGACCCATACTCGGTACTGCTACGGCGCAAGAAGCTACCCATGGCACTACTCGACGATGCCGCTAATCCGAACTTGCGCAAGGTGAACATATTTGTTGGTCGCTGGACCTTGTATTTAGCTCATCCCTTTGCAGCGACCCCACATTGTGGAGGCGGAACCATTCTCGGAAACATTT
Organism: Amanita rubescens; assembly: GCA_015039365.1. Classification (NCBI taxonomy): domain Eukaryota; kingdom Fungi; phylum Basidiomycota; class Agaricomycetes; order Agaricales; family Amanitaceae; genus Amanita; species Amanita rubescens. The sequence goes on from WION01000456.1 coordinate 1,510, forward strand.
GGACCTAAAGCTCAGCGGAAGAGACCTAGAATCGATGTAAACTCTTTCGAAGAGCTCGGAAAATTTGCAACGGAGGAAGCATTGGCAGCAGGGACAACCGTGGAAGGTAAGAAAAGCAAAATACTATTTCTTGTCTTCATTAACGCTTTGAACCAGAACCGCTTGCCTCGTCTATTCCTGAAGTCAAAACACACGCTGACTACAATGAACCTATATATGCCAAGGGGACATCCCGGCGCATTTATGGAGAACTGTATAAAGTGATCGATTCGTCTGATGTTGTCCTTCATATCCTCGACGCACGAGATCCATTGGGGACACTGTGCGAGTCTGTTCTGGAATACATCAAAAAGGAAAAAGCACACAAGCAAGTTGTTCTGGTGATCAACAAGTGCGATCTCGTGCCAAATTGGGTTACAGTGCGAAATCACCTTCACGTTCCATAGTCATGCCCATTAATAACCCCCAAAGGCTCGATATATCCAACATCTTACCCCTCGATACCCTACCCTAGCATTTCACGCATCACCTAACCATTCATTCGGAAAAGGATCGCTAATTCAACTGTTGAGGCAATTCGCTCAACTACATTCTGACAAGAAGCAAATCTCTGTTGGCTTTATCGGTTATCCGAACGTTGGAAAGAGCAGTGTCATAAATACTCTTAAAAGTGGAAAGGTATGTCGAGTGGCACCAGTACCAGGAGAAACAAAAGTGCGTGACGACCTATGTTGAATTTAACTTCCTAAATGTTTCTTCATAGGTCTGGCAATACATTACACTGACGCGCCGCATATACCTCATCGATTGCCCTGGTATTGTGCCTACTTCAGCGAACGATTCTCAAGCAGGCACTGTCTTGAAAGGCGTTGTTCGCGTTGAGGCTCTCCCGACCCCATCAGAACATATACCCGCCCTTATGGAGCGGGTTAAGCCGTTGTATTTATCAAGAACATACGAAGTGCCACTACCTAACGAAGATGATCCATCGCAAGGGTGGGAGCCAGAAGCGTTTCTTGACAAACTGGCACGCATGAAGGGCCGCCTATTGAAGCATGGTGAACCGGACTTGGATTCCGTGGCTAAGATCCTTCTGAGCGACTGGGTTAGAGGACGGATACCCTACTTTGTTCCACCCCCAGAGCGACCGGAAGAATTGAATGCAATGGAAGCGAAGAAGAAAGATAAGGCAAAGGCAAACCAAGTGGATCCTGAAGCTCCCAAAGTGAAACAAACTCTCGGCTCGATCATGCAAAGGAACACTTTCTTAGCGGAGGACATCCGGCCTTTGGATGATGAATTCCTGGAAGGAGATGCGGACGATCTGGACGAGGCAAACGAAAGCGAGCATAGTGATGAAGAGGAAGAAGAGGAACTGAAATGGAGTGATGTGTTCCAAGGCATTGGCGAAGAGGGCATGCAAGCAGACGCATCGAATCAGGATCAGGAATCCAGTTTATCTCCAGGTAACCAGATCCTGAGCTTCTTGTCAAATACCGACTACCCATCGATTTCAGGTGAAGAAACTAATGACGTTGATGAGCAGCGGCAGACAGCAAAGGAGCCACGCATGACAACTAACAAGGTGAGTTTATGGATACTAATATCATCATTTGTTACATAAACATTTTACAGCGCAAGGCCAAGAATTTCTATACGCATGTTAATGTCAAGAACAAGAATCGTCAAAATGCAACACTGATGCAGTCACTACCTACCGGCAAAAGAAGGGAAGGACGTGGAAGGAAGTAGGCGTTGTATGGAGGTATGTGAGCAGCTAAGGAGTTCCTGGTCCATTCATGATAACAATTTATCAGAGATGATGGACGTACGCCGAGTAATGTTTATTGACGTGCATTTGTGTACAACTGCAATAGAAGCGAGTTCCGCGTGACGCGTAAAATCTTATCTTGAGGCGTGGGAAGACTAAGATAGTACTTATACGCCATCGATTTGAGCCTTTCCACCTAGCCATGTCTATCACCAAAATCCACGCCCGTCAGGTATGCCTCTACTTCCCTGTAGCATCGTTATTGATGATGACGCGTCCATGACCGACTAGATTTTCGATTCTCGTGGTAACCCCACCTGTCGAAGTCGACCTCTACACCGACAAAGGTAGGCATACCCCGGGTAGTAAAATTCACTCACCTCATATTTTGCAGGTCGATTCCGTGCTGCTGTCCCGTCAGGTGCATCTACTGGTGTACACGAAGCCGTCGAACTTCGTGATGGGGACAAGAGTGCCTACCTTGGCAAGGGTATGTAGCGAGTACATGTAAGCCAGTGAACCTCTGGCTCAGACGTCTCAGGTGTTAGCAAGGCAGTCGCGAACGTCAACAATCAAATTGCCCCTGCGCTCATCAATTCCAACTTCAAAGTTACGGAACAGAAAAACATTGATGATTTCCTCATTAAGCTTGACGGAACCCCGAACAAAGGAAATCTTGGCGCGAACGCCATTCTCGGTGTCTCGATTGCCGTAGCTGAAGCGGGTGCCGCTGAAAAGGAAGTCCCTCTTTATCAGCACCTCGCCGAGATTTCTGGTGTTAAGCCCCCGTACACCCTTCCTTGCCCCGCCTTCAACGTCATCAACGGCGGATCTCATGCTGGAAACAAACTCGCTTTCCAAGAATTCATGATCTTGCCTACCGGAGCAGCCTCCTTCACAGAGGCTATGAAGATCGGTACGGAAACTTACCATACTCTCAAAAAGGTCATCAGCGCCAAGTACGGTATCGATGGTAAGTCGGATTAACCAATGAAGTTTACATAGTCATACCATGTGCATGTCAGCGGTCAACGTTGGTGACGAAGGTGGCTTCGCCCCGAATGTTTCTGGAGCTGAAGAGTCACTCGAACTACTCGTCGAAGCTATCAAGAAGGCTGGCTACGAGGGCAAAGTCAAGATTGCTCTTGACGTCGCATCTTCCGAATTTTACAAGGAAGGCAAATACGACCTGGACTTCAAGAATCCCAACTCTGACCCCACCAAGTGGATATCTGGTGTAGAGCTTGCTAACTTGTACTTGGGATACATCAAAAAATACCCTATTGTGTCCGTTGAAGATCCCTTTGACCAAGACGATTGGGAGGCTTGGGCCCACTTCCGCGCACAGAGCAGCATTCAAGTTGTTGGAGATGACTTGACCGTCACTAACCCATTGCGCATCAAGACCGCCATCGAGAAGAAGGCCTGCAATGGTTTACTTCTCAAGGTAGGATAGCAAGGGATATCTGGTTTGATCGACTAACCTTATCTTTAATAGGTCAACCAAATTGGAACTATTTCAGAGTCCATCCAGGCGTACGTCGACCCTTTTGTGAGATCTGCAATGATGCGATACTGAAGTTGTCATAGTGCGCAACTCTCTCAGTCCGACGGCTGGGGTGTCATGATTTCACACCGCAGCGGTGAGACCGAGAACACGGTTATCGCCGACATTTCGGTCGCCCTCGGAGTTGGCCAAATCAAGACCGGAGCACCTGCCCGAAGCGAACGTGTTGCAAAATACAATGCTCTCTTACGCATCGAGTAAGTTTGTTTGTTTCGCATCATTTACGACAAATGAAACCCTATTCTTCAGGGAGGAACTTGGGGCCAATGCAACCTTTGCTGGCGACCGCGGCTTGTCTGCTGGCTCCACTCCCCCCGCTATTCTGAAGAAGTAATGAACGCGAATCGTGTTTAAGATGCTTTATTCTTTCAGTTACTAGATTTCGAGTTGCAAATATGTATCGCCGATAGCTAGATTGTCAATAGTATCGTAAAAGTATTGATCGTGAGAAGCGAAGATCATGAAATGTCATCAACGATAGTATATCAGTTCGTGGGTGGCATTTACAAGCTACAGACCTCGAAGAGAGGTCAGCGGAGGGAGGCGCTAGGAACAGGAACACAAGGAGTGCGAACGCCGCAGTCGATGCTTCCGCATTAGACCAGAGTTAGTTATAGACGAGTAATGTGGTAAAAATAGATGAGAGAATGACGACAATGCCAGGATGTGTATGTTGTGAATTGTACACAAAGAAACGTGAGCGAGGAATGCACCGATTGCGGTTTTAAGTAAAAAACTCGACAGCAAGTAGGCGTATATATATATATCAACGAACAGGTTAAATAAAAAAAACAAGCGTCGCGCACGATGCAAGGATATATACAAGAATAACGATAGGATGGGAATTTGCAGTTTGGTTGCCGGAGGAAAACTGATGCCGATGAGACAGAGAACCAGAGCCCGAAGAAGAAAAAAGAAAACACGAAGGGGTTATAGCAGCGCGGTGGAATCTTTGCCAGCTTTGACGAGGACCTTCCAATCTTCTCTCCACTGACTTAAACTCGTTCGAAGTTTCTTGTCGCCTAGTGTTTTTTCGATCCAGAACATGAGCGCGTTTTCGTCTTCTGGTACGAAAAAGGAAGAAAGGAGTGACAGGATGGTTTCAAAGTTGGCCGATTTTGAGGTGATTTGATCTAGTACAAGGATAATGAGAAAGGAAAAGCGCGTAGTAGGAAAAGTGACGTACCGCGGTAGACCCAGACAATCGCGATGGCCATGGCGATGAAAACGTCGTAGCCTTCGAATAAAAACGCGTCCCAGAGCCTCAGTTGCGTCTGGAAGGGGACGGAATTTGTAAATAGAGTGATGTACCATTTCGTCGCGTACGATGTGGTGGAGATCATGTGTCTCTTAAATGCGGAGTACACGTCGGGCATGTAGGTTTCCATGATGCGTTCTTGGACGTAGATGGATTCGAGCATACCTGGGAAACCTGGGCTAAATATGCTGTGCAGAGAGTAGGCGTCGTGCAGGTGGACGAGGGAGGCGTATACGCGCTCTGGCTCAAAATAGTTGAGGAGGGTGGCGGCGATAGGCCCCATGCCTTGAACGTATCCGCATGTAGAACAACACAACGAAAATGAATGAAGGACGTGGAAAAGGGACCGTTGCCTGAGCCAAAAAAAGGTTATTCATCGCCATAGTTGCCAGATAAACGGGATAACGTACCCGGCTCCATATCTTGTCCTGAACATGACATGCCCGCTGATGGTCCTAGGGACGTCTAGATCAATCTGAATGTCATAGGTGGAAGGTTTATCCAGTAATTCTCTGTAATCGTTCGCGAGCGCCGCAGTCTGTTCCAGGCCAGCGAAAGTAAAACGACGTAGCAACGTATCCCATGCTGCGCTGCGCCAGCAGTCTGGGATACCTTTGTAAACTCGTTCGCGGAGTTTACGCTCTTTGGAAGGGTTGACGCGCCAAAGTTGAGCATTTCCGCCTGTATCGCGGATATCGGGGTTAAGCATGCGAGTCCATTTCGCGACCCGGATAGATTCTCGAACCGGTTTTGGCGAGGCTGGCATGGCGTTGAGGAGGTTGAGGCGGGACATGGATTTCTTACTTCGTGTTCGCGAGAGTTTCTTGAGAAGAGGGGCCGAGTTGAGGAGTACAAGCCTGTCGTGTGATGGTAGGACGAAGAATCCGTACCTATATTTGCATGATGGTGATGATGCAGTGATAAAAGCACGCGTCAATGGCTTACCGATCTACGCTTGCAAGGGTCTGTAGTTCGCGTGGATCGAGGTCGCCTTTCTTTTGGTTCCCGTCTGCATCCTGGGTGGCCTGGGGCATGTGCAGGCGTGCCCGCGTGCGCTCAATGCCGTCTTCATATCCGTCTCCTCTGACACCTGAAATTTCGAGCTGTGCGTATGTATTCCGCACATGGAAAGCGTCCATATCCTCTCCCTCTGAGGGGACAAGAGATGTTATGCTTGGGGAAGGTTCTTGAACGGTTAGTTGAAGAGGTGCATGAGATGAAGATGGGATCGCATTAAGCAGCGGACTGCGGGTATGTGAGGGCACGGATACATGTGAAGCAGGGGTCGATGTTCTTGAAGGGGGCAGCGGGGGCAAGTCACGAACTGACAAAGGGGAACGACTCCGGCGGGCCAGATGGACCATCTGGACGTCGGATGAACTCCGTGATGAGCGGATAGAATTTTGCGACGGGCTATGGGCCGGTATGCGGTGTTTAGAGGAGGCGGGGAGGCCGGAGGATGCGGAGGAAGTGCTTGAGCGACCACCCAAGGTTCTTCTGTCATCAAAGAGACGATCAGAGGGTGTACGAGGAGAAGAAGAGGGCGCCGAGCTAGAAGGAGGTCTTGGAGGGGAAGAGTCGTAGTAAGCTAAGTCAGTTGCAGCAAAGAAGTCGTCTTTGTGGTCGTCTGGGAGAGTAAGACTAACAGAGGGGATACGGAGAGAGTTTCTTGGGGTATCTTCCATGTACATTGAGTAAATTGAGAAGATGGAAGTTTCAGTTGAAGAGCGTTCTGGTTGTAAGATGAGAACATCCATCTAAGGGGCGTTGTCTTGAGACTGCACCGCCGCGCTCTTTCAAATTACCCAGGGCGCGTTGTTACCCTGACATCAATATAGTCAGCCGCCACTCCCGACGCGTTCCAATCTTATCATCTACGACAAACTGGCTGTAGATACCGACTACTATCAAGTGTTATCCATTTCACGTAATGCCTCGACTCCAGATATAAAAATTGCATATCATCGCGCCCTCCTCAATTTCCATCCGGACAAAAGACACACGAGTCGCTCAGTTGAACCACCACTAATAGAGATATCGCTCATCAAAGAAGCGTATGTTACGCTATCCGTACCAGAGTCACGATCGGCGTATGACAGCCTTCTTCTGAACCGAGAGCGACAACGGGCAGGCCCAGGGTTCAGACCTGCGCAGGTTGTTTCCTTGGAGGAATTCCAAGCCGAGTACCGTCATTCTCACACGGATGGTAGAGCTGACGACGAGTGGGAGGAATGGGCGATATATACCTACCCCTGTCGGTGTGGTGGAATGTACAAACTTACGACGGATGATTTGGAAACCGGGGATCATCTCGTTGGGTGTGAGAGTTGTTCAGAGGTTATTTGGGTTGGGTACGAGGAGGTGGTTGAATAGTATGTCAACTGTCGATAGCTGAACATATTATTTATGTACGCGTCAATACCAACTACGATGAACAAAGTATGTACCAGCTTTTGTCGACATGCCGAGTCCTATAATTCGTCAAAACGACACTTCCTAGACTGGATAACTTCTCTCTTAGGAGATAAAAAGCCCACGAGGGGCTTCTGGCACTGTCGACGACGGTCGAGCGCACTGGCGTCGTGCAGCGTGGCATTCTCCCTAGAGAAGAAAAAAAAATTCACTGCACCAGTCGACAATATATATAGCGAGAATTACCTCGTACTCACGGTCAGGTGACGGCTAAATCCGGCCGTTCCTCTTCCGCGAGAGCCTGAAGGCCTCAAGAATGTTTAGGACGTGTCTCTCGCAAGGTACGTTCAATCCTATTGCATCGAAAAGCGTATTGATATATATGCACAAATCCAGTTTCTCGAACATCATGTGCACGTTCCAATCTTCTTCATACGTCGTCGACGCTACACGCCGAGCTCGCCCATAGGTCTGGTGCCAAGAAGACCAACATGCTCATCAAAAACGAAAAGAGACGAAAAGCGCTTGAAACTCGCCCTCACATCGTACTCGGACACCGACCAGGGGACGAAGCCAAATGGCTCAACTGCGACCTCGCTAAAATTCTCGTGTCAGAGGAAGAACTCCAGATACCCACTGCTGCTGCTGCCGACGTTGACTCTACCGGTCAGCAGCCGCCCTCCGACACCACCACCACGCAACTACCTACACAATTTAATTTCGGCATCGGGAAAGCAGACAAAGAATTACTCTTCCGCGACTTGCCCGAACTTTCTGCCCAAGCCGTCGTTCTCAGATATCAACAATCGAATCCTGAAACGTTGGCTAGTCTTCACGATCAAAGCCAGGAGCTCGAACAGCTCAAATTGAATCAGTTTTCGAAACTTGTCGATTTGAGGAATGCCAATGCTCAAGGCATTGCGTACGAGAATAAAAGGAGAATCATTCTCGCGTTTAGCGGTCAAGAGGGTTCTTATGATACTGGGTCCACCGAGGTTCAAGGTATGCGTTTTGTTCACCATCGTTGCCCGGTCTCCTACTGATGTACCGCTTCAGTTGCTTTGCTGACCTACCGAATACGCAATTTGTACTTTCATTTGACAAAGTTCCGGCGGGATGTGGGTAACCGCCGCGGTCTTCGTATACTCGTCCATCGCCGGGCAAAGTTGCTGAGATATCTCAAACAAAAACATCGGCAGCGGTATGATGCTGTTCTGGAAAGGTTGGGTTTAGAACCTGCGAGCGTTGAAGGAGAGCTGGTACTCTAATAATATCGTCCAAAACCTATCGGTTGGACAAAACTAACATAATGATATAATATTTACCCAACCTGTGCTGTCTCCGCTAACAATAGAGAATCATAAACTACGACTAGGCATGTTTTTAAGTGTTTGATTAGTGCATGCTTGAATACTCAATCGCCGGTTTGAACAATCATTCAAATAGCATCCGTAAGGGGGGAGGGCGCTGTCGCTTGTTAGCCTCGAAGGCTCTGAAATAGTCTCGGTTCAGAACCAATTCTTCATGGAATTGATGCCTAAACACATATCTCGAACAACACTCGTGCAGGACAAAAGACAAGACTTACTCGACGACGTAATGGCCCTCCATTATAGTCAAAGACATTAATTCGTCTTCATCGGGAGTGTCACGACAGCGAACACAGCACCATATAAATTGCGATGTCTCTCTAGATCCGTCTTCCTCGTCGATCTCGACCTGTCGCATGTTGAACTCTTCTTCATCTACAATGTGCCAATCTCCCCCATGATGATGACGGCTGGCTTCGTGACTGATCTGCGGGAGGATCAGATTATAAACAAAGCTGTATATGGGCAAACTGACCGCGTCCCGCCATCTGTACACTGGCGCTGAATATCCGCCATCGTAAGCCAAACGACACAACCAACAAGCATAAAATAAGTTTTGCTCGTCCATGTCTGTGGCTGTTGTCACTGCAGGATCCAAACCGCTCTGTTCAACGATTCCTTCTGCAACGGTCTGCATGGTGAGGCTGAGGGCCAATGAACGTGGGCTCCATTTCGCTCGTTTCTTGGATAAATTGACCAGTTCCGTGGAGGGATCAACTAGATCATCGTTGAACATGAATCGGCACCCAAACCTGCGTGTTAAACAAGTATGACCGAGGACCTCCGGGTAGAACAAGGCACTCTCGAACCCTACACCAAGTGTTGACAATGTAGGACCACAATCATTGCAGACGAAAACAGTGGACGCTAGATCGAGTTTTTCCAACGCTTCTTCGTCTGTCTCCGGGAGAGGTCTTGTCTGGCCCGAAAACACCAAACCGAGGATGTCGTCAAAAAAGATGTCTGGTTCTTCCTGCTGCTTCAGCACACTACTTAATTGAAGACGAATTTCGCTTCTCCAGGCAGCGAACAATTTCGGAAACTCCGGTATGAGATGTGCAAAGCTTGCGGCATCAACAGACACATCCAGAGGCTGCTGGATCACAGCTTTCACTGGCTCCATTTCACAGAAGTCAACTGCCTCGGGCATGATTTCAGTGTAAGGCAGGCGATCGTTTTTGTATTCCTGAAGAACGGTCATCGCAGTGCGCTTTCGCCGCATGATAAGTTCGCCATTCTCTCGATCAATTCTCCTTCTCCGCATTTTAGCCATGAATTCAAGAACGGGACCTTGTATATTGCTCCAGACTGGAACTAATTTAGAATCATATCGTGGACCAATTAAGCGACTCACCCCTTTCAGTCAAGCGCTGAGGCATTCTGACAACCTTGAGATCGTTTAGAGAGTAAGGTCGTCTGATACTTTCGAGATCCTTTTCCCATCCCAACTCTTTTAGCTTCTCGATGATGCTAAGCGGGAACGGATTGAGTCAATGAAATCGTGACCTAGAAAAAAGGTGCCTACGCTTTCTTTCTTTCTCTTCTTAATTGGTCTAGCTCCATAGCCCTGTCGTCATTCTGATGCCTAGCCCAGTCCTCGCACGTCCGCGCATGCTAAACGAGAGTGAGAAAATCCACCAGAGATACAGAGCGACGTACCGCCATCATTTTGGAAACATCCTCTTTCTTCCGAAGAATATACGCATCGATATCTTCTTTGCTTAGTCGTTTGATATCAGCTTGCAGTTTTTCGTACTCGGCAGTAACGTATACAAATTTGTAGCGTCCTTGAACATTCAGGTTAAAAGAACAAGGGTTAGTTCACGTGTAGTGACTCGTACTGGGCGCTAGTCGATGTGGCAAGAGTAAATCGCCCCGCACGCCCTCCACCTCGGGCACGAGGCATGTCTCGCTCAGACTGGAAGGGTTTAGATGCAAGCTGCCACCAATACTGTTACAACTTACTGTTGTTTAGCACACTTGGAACAAATGCGCATCCTGAATCTCCATTCCACATTTCTGACCCCGGTGGTAAAACAATACTTGAGAGAGTGCGTTAATCACGGTCTTATTGATGGATGGAATAACTTACATGGCAGTGAGGGGAGAAAGCCAGATTTGCCCATTGAGGTTCAATCATGTCCGGCGGGCATTCAGGCAGACCGATATTCTCTCGGGCAATCCGCCAGACGGAGACCGAGGATGGGTTCATCAACACACGCCTGAAAGATTTTGTCATTCGCGAAAGCTTCAACAAATCTGCGGGAGACATGTAGCAAAAGATCTGCGAGAGATTTGGTCGTCTGATAATGCGCATATAGGTACAGCAAACCTCGTAAAGGATGTCGATGGGCATTTCAGTGAGGCCGGCCAACTTCCCGACTCTGCCTCTCTTCTTAGGTACCTGAATCAATGCATCATCTGTACTAGTCATTCCGGCTTCATCCTCCTGCTTGCGGCGCTTGCGGGCGGTGACCCGCTTTAGAGGCATGGATGGAAGAAGACGGTCGAAGACGGTCACAGCGTAAACAAGAGACGCGTTTATATTAGTACCACGTGCTAACCCAATTTATTTCTCGCCACTACCGTGACCGCGACTGCTCATGGCTCTCACTTCCCAAATAGCTGAATCGTTAGCCGCGACTCTAAATCCCGATGGGAACGTGAGGATCGCTGCTGAATTGAGGCTGGCCAACTATTTTACGAACCCGGGTTCGTCCTCATCGTTGTCTCTTTCGTCCACCTTATCTCCTGATCGCACGTCGCGTCGCGGCCAGAGAGCGGCTTAGCTTTATCACAACTCATCGTTACCCAGGATGCAGACATCTCATTGCGACAGATAAGTCTAACATTCCCCTCCTGAAAGGAAACGCGTCTTGATCTGCAGTTCTGACCAGCACTCCGCAAGCATTGCGCTCCGAAAATATGTTAAAGAAAGATGGTCTCCTATTTTCCCTTCTTTTAGAGGTTCTGCGCCACAAGTTGAGGTAAGCTTCTGTAATTATAACCTACCATCTTGTTCCCAACGCTTATTCTAGATAAAATCAAAAATTCGGCAAGCTGTATTTCTGGGTCTCTCAGACCCCGAAAGAAAGATTCGTTCCCTTTGCGTGAGTTAACCAATACTTCTATTTCTGAGAACGTGAAATATCCACTGCTCAACATAGGCCCATACACTCTCCTCAATCGCACACAGTGATTGGCCTGATGAATACCCTGAACTTTTACCCTCCCTGATCAATTTACTTTCTTCTGGCTCCCCCATCTCAGTGCATGGAGCCATGCAAGTTTTTGCCGAGTTCATTAAGTCTGAGCTGACTGAGGATCAAACTCTTCCTATTCTTCGGGAACTACTGCCGGTCCTTCTCTCCATCCTAGGTTCTACCGAGGTAATCACTTAACGAAGCGAATGCAAACTTTCTGAAACATGTTTCACAAGTTATACTCAGCTCCCACGCGGGCTCGGACTGTGTCAGTATTCCGTCAATGCATGACTGTACTCTATATGGTCAAGGATCAACACCCACAAGCCGTGAAAGAAGCAACATCCCAAGTGCTCCCCGTGTGGCTGGATGCATTTAAGGTGTTATTAAACCTGGACTTACAGAGGGAAGTACAAGGAAGTGAGAACTGGGACGGTTTATCCATCAGAATCCAAGTTTTCAAAGTAGGGTTATCTGACCTTTCGAAGGGAACCACGCTTACCGAATTGACAGACACTAGACACTTTACATACCTCATTCCCCCGCGCCTTAACACCTTACCTTCCTGATTTTCTCAATTCTGCTCTCCATCATCTACAAATCATCTATCCGAGCTTCGTCCATTATTATATTTCTGCCGCCGATTCGCCCCCTCGCACATCTGAGGACGAACTAATTGAGCTCCCTGATTTGATCGTTCCTATCGTTGACTTTATAGCCGCTGTCGCTCGAGGGGGGAAAGCAAAACTGTGGTTCGATGCTCAGCATTTTCCCGCTCTTGTCTCTGCCGTCTTCAAGTTTACTCAGGTTGGAGAGCAGGACGTACGTTCTAAATAATATGACAGTAGCTGTATCTGATGTTTCGTCAGGAAGAAACGTGGGAGACCAATCCATATTCATTTGTTTCGGAAGAGGACGATAAGACGCAAGGATATAATCTTCGTGATGCAAGTTTCGATTTGTTGAATGTATGTTTTAACATGATATATGATCGACGCGATCATAACCATTGAAATCAGTGTTTTATGGACCGCAATCCCGTTCAAACGACGCAAATTCTCCAACAGACAATGGAACAAACCATTCACGATTGCGATGCAGAAAGAAGCGCTGGAAATAAGAATTGGTAAGCTAATGGTAAATTTAGATTAGTTTTGTTATCTAATGCGATTCAAGGTGGCGACCACTGGAAGCTGCACTTGCTTCAGTTGGTTCACAAGCGGGTGATATTCAAGATTGCATAGATGAAGTATCAGATGCAGGGCGTCTAAAGCCGTTTGACATCGAATCCTCATTGACCAAGGTCATACCTCCCATTTTACGCCTTTCAGGTGATGTTCACTATATGCTGGTCCTTCAAATTTTAACACGACGAATACTAGATTATCCTTTCCTCCAGGGACGAGGCTTTGTTTTTGCGAGTCAATTTGCAAGCTCGCTTCCCCCACAATTGGCCGGCCAATATCTGGAAGCCGCTATACAAGCAATTGAAATGCAGGATGCTCGCAGCATTCTCAAAATATCAGCCGTGAAAGCTGTCCAAAAGTGAATACTTGCTTAGAGAAATTGATTCCATGACTGATAAAGTATGAAGCTTTTGCGATCAGGGCGAAGACGGGGCACTTGTTCCTTTTGCAGGCAGGATAGCCAGAGATCTCGGACCATTGCTACTCTCGACGTCTGAAGATACCTTACTTATTGTCCTTGAGACGATATCGTCGGTTCTGAGGATTAATGAGACCTCATGGTTGGACACGGAGTTGGCTAATGCCCTGGTCCTTGCTATACTACAAGTATGGAATAAGAATATCAGAGGTGGGTACGAATTTAGTTTTCTCCTTTCGATTTTTGACACGTAATTCAAACAAGATCCTATCTTCATTTCCATTCTTGCGGACATTATGAGTCTTTTAGCATCTTCTCCCAGCAACGGTGTTAACGAGATAGTCGTCAAACAAGCGGTACCTGTTTTGACCAATGCATTGGCATCTGCCAAGCCAATAGAATCGTGGATAACGAGTTCAGCAATCGATCTATTGAATAGCATCGTGGAAGGACGCGCCGACGGGCTACAAGAAGGCTTTTTCGCGCATGTCGCCCCAGGTCTCTTCAAATGTTTGAGCGACGCTGAGGACAGAGATATTTTACAGGTATTCACGAGTTTCGCCGCCTATCGCTTCCATTTTCCGATCCTATATTCTAGAATGGCATAAAATGCCTGACAAGCATCATCCAAAAGGATTGCAGCCAGATTGTGGCTTGGCACGACGAGACTGGTCGTTCTGGACTGGATTATGTTCTCATGTTCATCGCAAGGACCTTAGATAACCAGGACGAATCAGGAGGTTTGGTTATTGGCGATCTCATTATCCATTTACTGCGGAAGACTGGGGAAAGCGTATTGCCTGTTCTCCCACAACTACTGCAGTCCATGGTTAACCGAATGACCACCGCCAAGACAGCAACATTCATCCAGGTTCTGATTTCCTTCTCTGTAATTAATGATTACTCACCAGCAATTCAAGAGTCTCATAGTTCCATTTGCTTTCCTTATCAACAATCAAAGGGACACCGTCCTTTCCTTGGTCGAATCAATGCAAGTTCAACACAGAACGGCGCTGGAAATTCTCGTCAACACATGGTGCGAAAACGCCGAGACATTCCAGGGATTCTGGGCATCCCGTATCAGCGCTCTGGCTCTGTCGCAACTCTTCCTATCCGACCGGCAAAGTCTACAAAAGCTCACTGTCAAAGGTGACATTATTGTCAAACCGGAAACACAGAATGGTGAGGCGAATTCTTTTTACTTTCACGCATCCCACCGTCTTGATTTTGATCCCAATGACACATGAACAGTCATTATGACAAGATCCCGCGCCAAGCAGAGTACGCTATTTCTCCCTTTGGTGGTTTCGTCCCTTTTTTAACATGCTGATTCATCATTCTCTATCATTATATATAGCACCTCACGAGTTTACTTCTGTGCCATTCCATGTCAAAGCCTTGAAACTCCTTGTCCGAGAGTTGCAATTGGGCGGTGAATCAGCCACGATTACCGCGCGTGGTGGGGCCGCGGAAGACCTCGACTCGGATGATGGCGTAAGCTCCTTTCCCTGAACTGCTTCGGATGCCTTAACTTTCCCGATATACAGGACGAGAACTGGGAAGAAGAGGATAAGCTCAAGGAGGATGAAATTTCATACCTGTCAGATATGATTGGCCCCAAAGGTCCCATCACTCTTGACAATGGCGATCTCGCCAGTGATATGTTTGACGACGAGGACCTGCGAAGAGATCCAGTTTATAATATGGACATACAGGTCAGTTGATTTTAGTTTGAGAGGCCACATTTTGGATGTCGAACGTGAGCGATATACAGGCCCATCTCGCAAACTTTATCAAGGAATGTGCAGCGCGGAACACGAATAACTTTGCTTCCATTGTTGAACAACTTAATGCTGAGGAGATGCTTGTGATCCGAGGCGTAGTGCAGGGTTAACCGATTGCTAGAATGATGTGTTGACGTGGATGTATTTTTAATGTTGAGCGGCAAAAGTGACAGTTCCAAGTTTCCTCCTCGATCTCCCAAATATCTATAGTACATAAACGACAGATCTAAATGCGGTGGACGACATCGCAAAGGGAAAAGTCATGTCACTCCCTCTTTGCCCAAGTCCCATTCTCTTACACTCCCTCGTTTCTTGTATTCAATGTCCATTATGCTCGTACTTTGTCCGTTCCACCTTTCATCCGCAGCGGTGGGTGAGACTACAAGCCGGCCCTTCTTGACGGTCGTTTTAACCTTGGGTAGCAGCCCAAGCCTCTCAAGCCTCCTCTTTTCTTCCTTATCCTGCTGCCGAATCCGGAGCAGCTCCAACATGGCATCCCAGCCTTCGTATTCGGCATTATTGATCAGTCCCGTCGAAGGCACTTGCGGCACGGTGAGAGGCGCGACGTCAAGCCTAGGATCATAGGACTCATCAAAGTACTTGTCCATCTTGGATGGAGGATGCGTCGGAGGTTCAGGTCCAGGAGTAGATGATGAAGAGCGGGAAAAGGACATGGAGCTGCCCGAGTCGTATCCATCAGGTTTCGGCATGGATTCTTTGCGATCTGGGGAGCGTCCGCGCCTTGGAGACTCGACAGAGCCTGATCGCTGCTTTCTGGTTGGTGAATCGTCACGAGAGCCTCTACGTGACGAAGTCTTGGAGTGCCCTTCATCTTCGGTATCATGGTAATCATTATTTCTATCACGCGGTGGCGTTCTAGAGCGACGTCGTTTCCTGCCACCGGCACTGAAGTCGCGTTTTCGTTTTCTCGGGGGCGACGGGGAATAGGAAGGAGAACGAGAGGAATATCGCGACGTGGAACGACGCTTAGTCCTTCGCCTGCGAGGGAGCGGGGATGCTGACCTGTCATCATCTTCTGAGGAAATGGGGCTGCGACTGCGAGATGTTGAAGTATGTTCATGACGGCGACGGCGGTACCTTTCTCGCCGACGCCGCCTTCTCCGTTTCTCCTCGTCCGAAGTCAGGCTAGGGCTCCTCTCATGTCTCCTCGACCTTCTGTGCCTCGAGTACCTCTCCTTAGACCTAGTCCGTGATCGATGCTTGCGCCTTCTTCTAGGCCAATCATCCTCATCATCCCCTCGACGTTTGTGTTTGGAATCAGCCCGTTTATCTTCTTCTTCACCTTCTTCACCTTCAGAATTTTCTCCGTTCCACGTCTCCCAATCGCGAACCTTCCTCTTCCTCTCGCTTCTGTCCGCATTTCGCCCATCCCACCTGTCCCAGCCCTCATCATCATCATCATCTGGTTGGTGCTTATGGCGACTGCTACTACGTCGGCGATGACTGCGATGGTGATGGTGGGACCTATCACGGTGAGAATGGCGACGACGACGGGAGCTCTTAGTCCGAGCAGACCGCCTGGCATCAGCTGCCTCTTGAGCCCGTAGTCGACGTTCTCGTCTCTCCCGTTCCTCTCGCTCTCGTTTAATCTCCTCAACGGCGAGAGCTTGGGCGCGAAGTACCGTCCGATTATGGTCATCTGTGCTCCGTATTATAGAAGACAGGAAGCGCTTGTTAGCGCGCGGAGCATTACTGTCGATGCTGTTCCAGGTGGCAGTGCCATTAAATTAACAAGACCATGATCCATAAGATTAAAGTGTAGGTATGCATATCGTGAGAGGAGAAAGTTGTCAATTAGAAAGTGAACGGCACGAGGCGTAGGATAAAAGACGCACAGATTACTAGAGATGTAAGCACGGATGCCATTCTGTCCGTATTTCTCGGCCTTCTTCTTGGCCTCTTTGAGGATAAGCTCTGCTACCTGTCTGTCAAGGTCTTCCTCTGTTATTGTGCCTGTGGATGAACGGAGGAGTGTAGAGAGCGACGAAGACGAGGAAGCCATACATAAGACAAGGCAACCGTTTGGTTGTTTGTCCCTATTTGGCTTAGTAGCCGCATCCGGGCGCGCGTTGATCTGACAATGACATTGACTAAATTGAGCTCTATACTTGGCGAAACGCAAGCTCTCTGGCGAACTCACAAGAATAAGACAAGCTGAAACCCTACTGGTGGACGAGCTTGGTACCGGTTACATTTCGGACGCGACTGCATGGTCGTCAGGGTCGCTTCTGAGTCCAACATGTTTGTTTCACAAAACACTCTCGTAGATCACCGGCATCGGTCCTATTTTTACGCATTGAATTGAAGAATGTTCTCACGAACTTCAACATTATGTTTAAAGAGTTCGAAAAAGGTTGGAATGGCCTGACGTTTAATACCCTAGTGTCCTGGCCGCGACGAGTGCCATGTTCTTGACGCGCGTATTTTCACTTGGCATTAGCTTATTGTTAGCTATCCAAACGTTATCAAATCCCATTCACCTCAAGACGCGTAACGAACATGAAGACGAGGTCCTTGTTGCCCGCGCCGCTCAGTCTGCCCCGTATTTTTTCGTTCATTCGGACCTGTCTACTGGATCAAGTCCACCAAATCCTTCTCTCCTTGCAGTACGTTTATACACTTGGTATTACATAAATAATTTATTTCTGACAACTTTTACAGGGTTATAACGTCTTGTATGGTATAAAATTACGCGATGCTACGACAATTTTAACAAAGCATTTTAGCAGTCTTGCGTTTCTGGTAACAGGTGGCGTTAAAGACAATGTACGCTTTTTTTCTCCTTTTCAAACATGTTTATAATCGTTACATAGGCGCAGTCGTGGGCTGCACTCTCCGCGACTCAGAAATCGTCAATCAAATCGCAGTATGCGGCAGCTGGTATCACACTCATGGCAACCGCTTTCGGGGACACCGATACGCCAACGACTTCTGGGGTAGACCCCGTTTCCACTGCGAATACATTTGCCGCCTGGGTGATAAACAACCAATTAGATGGAATCGACATTGACTATGAAGATTTCCAAGCCTTTAATGCTGGTAATGGCAATGCTGAGGTCCGTTGCTTGATGTCAATCCGAAGCGACGTATACTGACTCCAATCATAGAACTGGTTGATCACATTTACACGACAGCTGCGGAGTCACTTGCCCCAGGGACAGTACATCATTACCCATTCGCGTAAGTACTTTTCCTTTCTTGTCACTCAAGCCGAAAGCTCATCTGAGAATAAAGCTATTGCACCATGGTAATCCGTCGTTTATGTGACAATGTTTGATGCTCACGCTGGATCCAAGGTTTGCTCCGAACAAATGGGGTGGAGGAGGTTATCTCAAAGTAAACTCTGAGGTCGGAAACTTGATAGATTGGTATAACGTCCAATTCTACAATCGTAAGTTTCGTTACATGGGTTGCGAGTATTCTTATTTTGCTTTTCTCAGAGGGGAGTGCTGAGTATACCACTTGCTCTGGTCTCCTGACTCAATCGTCGAGCACTCATCCGAATTCCGCTCTCTTTCAAATCAGCGCCAACGGAATTCCACTGTCCAAACTCGTGATAGGAAAGCCGGCTACGTCGCAACTAACATACAGTGGTTATATGGACACCTCGACCCTTGCGTCGTGCCTGGAACAGGCTAAAAATCAGGGATGGGGTATGTTTTCTCAGCCTGGTGTTTGACGTGCCGTTACTGATTGTACGTAGATGGTGGTGTCATGGTTTGGGAGGTGAGCAATCCATCGAAGTTTTCTCGTTGACGATACTGAAGAGTTGGTTTAGTACCCTGAAGCCGATTCAACCTGGATCGCCAATGTGAGGTCCCAGTCTTGGCCAGTCTCATGAACTAGTGAACAGCAAAGTCATCATATTGGTTATGTTTTTCATTATTTGATTGAAATGATTTTCGGATGATATGTTATAACGTCATTATCATGATTTCTTCTCTTTAGGGTTTGCATGACAAGTATAGAATGGGTTTTGTTTATTTCGGTCAAATGGATTTAGGATGATACTTATGTCACAGCTGGGGAGGCCGGAATTTGCAAGCAGCAAAATCCGGTGAAAACACATTGCTCAATGTTTAAATTTAGCCTTGCATTTCGCAAGCAGCAAAACTTTAAGGGTTTTGTATGCACTAATGTACATTGGAATCTTTATGTTGTTTTCATTGCAATACATTATGTTTTGCATTGGATTTTACCATATGCAGAACACATCCAACATTTGAAGTCTGGCCACATGCAAAAGTTCGAGACCTTGAAGCACTTCGTTCCCCTTCGTGATGCCCAGCTCCCTATCGAGCGATTGTTTACTGTTAGTACCAGTCTCCCTCTAGCGGCTTACATAACATTCGTCTAGCCAAGCGCCGCTCGCGGCTCAGGAGTCTGGCTTGAAGCTTGACGCACAATATTTTTTACGCTTGGCAAATCGCGACTACGTCGTGGCATTTCAAACCCAGACATTCTGATTCTCCCCATGGATTACAAGAGCGGCGTCCTGAACTCTATGAGTTCTAACTTCTTCCCCGAGCTGCGAAGGGATCTGGGTCCCTTTCTCGTTGACAAAACGATGCTTATCGAAAACATCGTCATCGATAACCGCCTGACAGGCCATGTCGATCTTGTTCTTCGACCCAGACGTTGTGGGAAGTCCACCATGCTGCAAATGCTCAAGTAATCACGTTGGCTTATATCGACTCTCTGTACTAAAGCTTTTCGACCAGTTCTTTTTTCCGAGTCCCTCGCGATGGTGATCCCGATCCGCGTCTGCTTTTTGCAGGGCTAGATATTGCGCGGAGACAGGATATCTGCACGGAACACATGGGAAAGTATCCAGTCATTTTCTGTGACTTCAAAGTTCGTGTATCTTCCCTCCAAAATTTTCAGACAACTCGTTTACACGTAGCAGAATCTCACCAGCGACTCTTGGGAGGGAATGCTTTCGGCCTTCAGTGACTTAGTTTCCGAACTCTACGCGAAGTGGGAACATTGCCTCGTGCAGTCTCTTAGGCCCTCGCAAAGGAGATATTTTGAATCTATTCTTAACATAACAGCTACGAAGGACGAGTTGATGAGGAGCTTGTACAAATTGACCCTTTTTCTCGCTGATAAATTCCGTCGGAATGTTATTGTGCTGATTGACGAATATGAGGCCCCAAACAATTGTGCTTATGAACATGGCTATTTCAACGATGTGCGTTCTCCACATCCCTCTCTATCACGGTTGGAGTTGTTCCAGGCCAATGTTTTTTTCAGGCGTGGTGTACTTCCTCATCTCTTGAAGGTAATCATGATTAAATTCCGTCGGAAACATGTAATAATAAGTTTTATTCAGTGGAATAAAAATCTACAATATGCGGTTTTAGTTGGCGTTACCCCAACAGCAAAATCTGGGTGGTATTCTGGTTTGAATAATCTTGAGGTGCGTCGCTTTAATCTGCCAAGGCGTGGCACCTCGTAATCACGACTCAGACGCATGCGCTACATAGCAGGAACTCCCCTTTTGCTGGCATGCTGATGTTCACGGAACCGGAAGTCATTCGACTGATAACGTTAGCCAAAGTGAGTTGAACAGCTCAGTATGGATTGGATGATTTTCACTGCCTTGTAGACCGAACTGAAGCTTGCAGACCTTAAAGCTCAATATAATTCCTACATTGCTGCTGGCCAGATCAGTGTGTACAATCCCGTATCGGTCATGTCTGCACTTAAGACGTCCGAAATCAAGAATTTTTGGGTCGCAACAGGTTTGCCAACCACGAATGTTTTTTTAATTAACTTAGCGACACTATAGGCGAATACCCTCTATTAAGCAAACAGTTTCCAGACGATGATTTCGATGTCATTGAAGTTCTTCTGACCGGGGCGGAGATCGAGTTTGTCCTTACGGAAGATGTCACCTTTACCAGGTGCGGCCACTTCTATAACTTAGTCCACTGTGGTCCTGTATTCACGCTGGAATGGTTTAGCTCGACGTTAAGTAAAGATGCGACGTTGACTTTGTTGTACTATGCCGGCTACCTGACCGTGACAGTATGTTATTTCTATCCAATAATTCTCTTTGTTCTGATCTCTGCCAAGGGCAATGGTCGAGTTAAAATACCAAATCCGGAGGTCATGACGGACTGGGCTAGATGGATCACCGGCGCTGTAGAACCCCGGGCCTCGGACCTTGTTCTCAAGACGTGCATGGAGGGTCCCATAAGGGACTTTACGGCGAAGTGGCCGAATTTTATGCAGCAACACCTCGATCCAAAGCTAGTCGGCAAGGTGCAAGGTGCCGTCAGTAACAAGACTCCGGAGAAAATCCACCATGTTTTCTTTTTGGGCCTCATGCTATCCACTAGAGCGAAAGGTTGGGAGGTCTCTATTGAACCTCGAACTGGTAGTGGCTTCATCGACATTCGTCTGCGCCATAAAAGGAAGCGTATGGCTGTCCTGATTGAGCTCAAGTCTAGTGAAAAGCGGGAAAACATGGAGAGAGATGCCAATAAGGGGCTCGACCAGATCGTAGAGAAGAACTATCGAAATCCGGAAGGCCTTCTGAACATTTGCACTCTTCGAGAATATGGTATCGCTGGCTTTCACCTCGATTCATATGTCAAAGGGCGATACTTGGAGCTCAATGGTCAAAATCAGTGGGTAGAAAAAGATGATCCAATGATGAGCGTTTCGTAGAAATACTTGTAAAGTTGTACTCTTTGAAATTATCGATTCCAACTTTAATTAGTCCGTCTAGTGTACCCCTTTATAATTAGTTGTCTTCACACCTAGTATTCAAGAACGCGGACACGGCATCAACAAAAGGGCCCGAGTCTTGCGAAGAGACTCTAATTGGACGATTGGATTATTAGCGGTTTTAATCGGGGTTGACGTTGATCAGACGGGACTGGTGCAGGTCGATTACAATGATGTACTGGCTAGATTATAATGATCATTACATTTACAATATGTACAATGTAACATCAGGTTTTCGGCAGATTCCGCTTTGGCCGCTCACCAAAGCACTCTAGAACAGATTAAACCCACGTCGTGGTCAAGTGTCCAACCAGCATCCCCTTGTTTTGAGTTCATTAACCAATATACAACATGACGTTTAATCTACATATGCATCCGTGATGATCTAGTAAACATTGTGCTGATTAAGTGTGTGGTATAAGCTATGATCTCTTCGCTTGGTAAAATTCAATGCAAAACATAATGTATTGCAATGAAAACAATATAAAGATTCCAATGTACATTAGTGCATGCAAAACCCTTATTGAAAATTAAAGTTTTGCTGCTTGCGAAATGCAAGGCTAAATTTAAACATTGAGCAATATGTTTTCACCGGATTTTGCTGCTTGCAAAATCCGACCTCCCCAGCTGTGTGTCGTAATATCTGGTTCTTTACTTGGGTTTTACATGGATATATCATGTCGCGTGAATGACTGACCTATTTCGAGTGTGTTTGATATGTCCGCCGCGTTCGCAATCCGCGAAAGAAGGGATGCCCTATGTTCGGAAATCGTCTCAAACATGATACATAAGCATTCGCCTTGCAAGGTGGGTTCAACCCAGCTTCAACTTTATTTCATTGCTAAGACCAGGAAATGCCCTAACAGCGCTTTGTAAAAGTACGAGTGGTATATGCGTGTTGTAGAATGCGAACAAGTGCCTGACAAATAAAACAAGGATGTGAATAATATTAGAAACAGTGATGCAAAGTTACGTGTCAAGTCGTGAAATTTCGTTATGGAGGAGAAATGTAAATAGGTTGAGGAGGAGATCTATTGCGTTACACGTTGTTTGTCAAGCTAAGGATACAAATCAAAAATCGGAAAGAGCAAGAATAGTTGTCGTCGTCGTTAAGCCGCTTGGTGATATATACGCCGGAATGTCACCAAGAATTTCTCTAAATGCAATCATCAGATTAAGTTTAGAGGAAGCACAAAAGGCAAACTTACGGTCATCAAGCGGAACAGCCGCATGTTACTTGTGATTGTTAAATCTACGCCTCGCCATGCGCACCCGATCTTGAGTTTAGAAAGCTGATGGTGGGATTCTCCTCCTGCCCGTACATGCACGGCAACCGTATTCAAAGAAGTCCGGTTCTTTACGACCTCGAGAATGCCATGAAGCACGGAATCCCTGTCTATGCCAAAAGCCATGTGCTCCAAGCTTTCTGGAAGCTTACGATGTAGGAGTGGTAACGCCGAGGGCCTCTCGGTCCTCAGTTCACGAAGCTGAGAGCACTTTTGAATGGCAGATGCTTGCTCGCGCGAGCTAACCGAAGGAAGGGAAAGCGAGCGCAAAGTCGATCTATGGCTGTTCAAGAGATATTCCAGCAAATGCACGGATGGTTCTCGGTCGAATTCGAGAACGCGTAGAGTTTCGGAAGAACAATCCAGCAGCCACCTCATGTAGTCATTAGACGGCGGTGTCTGGAAGTTTAGACGTAAGCGCTCTAGAGCACAGGGTAGAGGATCAGATGGGGTTGCGGCGAGCTGAGGTGCTGTTCCGCTGATGGAAAGGGACTTTAGAGTTGGCCATACCCGTAAAAGCTGGGTAGTAGTCTGCTCGTTCTCTGACCAATTGTTGAATTCGAGGGCCGTGATTTCTGGACCAGAGGTGAGGAGTTGGATGGTCTGCTCGTCGAATAGAGGAGCAGGACGCCTCATTCGCAGCTGGTCCGGCGCTCCGACAATGTCCTTGCCGGGTGCTACACAGCCGTAAAGCGAAAGGGCAAGGCCCGTTAAATTCGGACACAGAGAAACGGTAAGTGCGAACGAGTGTTGGTGGATACCGAAGGGCTGGTTATGGTCCATGATAATGCGCAAACGCTTGGCTGAATCTCCCAATACGCAGCCTCGTTGAGAGAATCGGTCAATAGCACCCACAAATGATTCGAGCGCTCTCTGACTCTGAAGGGTGACGTTCCGGAAGAGGAGCTTTTGTGCAGACAGGGACCAAGCGCGGCAAACGAGAGAGCAAGATTTGAGCATTGCGATGTCGATCTCTAGGTTGTCATTGTAATACACGAGTTGAAGAATGGTCATTATGATCTCCAATGGCATGTCAACAGGCCTAGGCGTGGCCGCAGCTGGAGTACAAGGTTCAACCCGCGGAGAGGGGCAGAGGGGCGCCAGGAGACTGAGGAAATGCATTAGGGGAGGACAAGGGGTGGCGTAGGGCCCAGTTATATGAGCCAAAGAAGATGTCTAAAAGAGCGGAAGCGCGTCAAGCGCTGTCAGAATCAATACTAATATCCCAGATGGGTCGTTTGATATGCTATAGCTACCGCTGCGGCGTCAGCTAGTAAGCGACCCCGTTCCTTGCTACACGTACGTGCACTGAAATTTGACTCTTTTCATCTCGGCAATTAGAACTACAGTGCACCAAGTATTCGCCGGTCTAGGTTAAGAAGCCTATCGATCGCTGGTCCTAACCACCATGCATATCTTCTGGTCTGTGGAGCGTTGAATCAGTTGATCATTCATTTTTGCATCCCTGATTTAAATATAACCCGAATCGGCTAACAATAGGTACAAGATATTGATACAAAGATAATCCCAGTCTACCAAAATCGACGTGGGTTTGGGGCAACGGGTCATTTAGTCCGGATCCACGATATGGATGCACGTACACGACTTGTCACTTTTTGTGAGTTTTATTTCACAAAACTGGACGTACACTGAAACAGTTACGGGACGAACGCTTTCAATGGGAGGACTCCCGCGTGATCAGAAAGCCAATGTCGTGTTGACAAGGGCATTCCCATTCTTGGTGGGCCCGATTGAGTCCCATCAAAAGACATGAAAAGGGCTCGTCCGTCGACTGATTCGAATTATTGCCGCAAAAGTAAAACGTCCCTTGCTATGCTATATAGGGCAGCTCCAATCCAGGAACAACGGAAATGAGGACTGACAAATGTGCGTGTTGCAAGGAGTGTAAAGACGTGTTATTCTCAACCCTTCAGTATACAAAACGTGCGCGATCATTCTGATTTCCAGTTTTCCCAATGATTGTATACTTCGCGTAGTTTTCCAGATGGCTCTGACTCAACATCGTCCTGCACACCGTACACACCCTCTATCAGAGCCCTTCTGACAAACGGAGCCAGCACTTCAAAGTAGACTCGACCAGCTGCCTTTGCCACTTTGATCTCGCCTTCTTCGCCGTCACCGCACGTTCCAACGACTTGTTTGATGTACTCCAACATTGCCTCTCCCCCCGTCGCCAAAATTTCTTCATCCACAACATTCTTGAGCGCCCCGAACAGGTCAATGGGAGCAAGGAGCCTCAAACCATTCAGAACGTTCATTAAGGCATTTATGAGTGCGGCAAATGGGGGATACGACACTAATATTTGCGGCGGCACATGAGGCGCGACAGCAGATGCCTTGACCTCTGTCGAAGGTAATGGCAGATTATTTGCAGCGGACGACACCACGAGCCACGTCGACGGCAATTCTTGGACCCTAACCTTCTTGATGCTAATCATGCTTGATCTATCTCTCCTATCCTTGTCCGAACTGCTAAGTCCTGCCTTCCGTAGCCGCCTAACCCACCGACGACCGATATCGTTTAGCTCTCGACGAATGACACGTTCAACGGCATCCAAAGTGATGCCAGCAAGTATAGAGCGAAAATCGAGGCCAACGCGTGAGAACGCGGTAGCACAGTATGTTAATTGTGTCAATGATGAAGAAAGTAGCGACATAGACAGGTGAGGGAAGGACTGAGAAAGCACGGGCAGGAGATGGGTATTAAGAGCATGAATCGCGTGCGTCGTAACAAGCGCGTGAAGTCGAGAAATAAGTTTTTTCGTGGACGAAGGTAGGGCGGTTTTGGAGTTATGGTTAGCTGTATGCGTATGGGTATCACGCTGGAAGAGTCGTTCGAGGAATATTGTCGAGTACTGGGTCACAATGTCGTATACACCCTCTCTCCAGGAGTCGATATATTTTTTGAGGTATCTTGCCAGATCTTCTCTTTCCCGATCGCCAGAAGTGGCAATGTCTTTTCTCCTTTGAGGATCATCAAAGTCCTTGTCATAGCCGTGTTCTTCGAGGAGGGAAGCAACACGCTCAACGTCCCTTCGGAGGGTCTCGAGTATAGATTGAAGACAAGCTTCGCGTCCTGTCAAAAAGGCCAACGCAAGCTGTTCCTCGCTAGACAAAACAAAAATTGCTTCGAGATCGGGTACGCGATTGCTCGCTTCATTAATAACGTTGTAGTCTTCTTCCTCGTTACACCGTACATCGCGAACTGCGTCCATTTTTCGCAAAAAGTTGACCGCTTTCCAAAGAGCAGGGAGCTTTTTGGTTGGATCATGCAGAGTCTGAATGAGGGAGAGGTGCATCTGGTCGACAGCATAATGGACTTCCGCGAGAATGGACGAGAGAATATCCGAAGGTTTGGTCTGTATCCTGTCTTCATAGATCTCTTTCCCCTTGCCCTTTGCATCTGCCCTTTTCGACCTGTCTATATGCGCTGCCGTTAGGGTCTCGATATGGTTCTTGAGGCTTAGTGCCTCCGCAAAATAACCACTTCGAACGCAGGTTTCCATGAGAACTGGTATATCCAAAAGGTCGCGCACTTTATCGTGCTGTTCCAGGACGACCCGGGAGCGCCTTCTCTCTTCCAACAGACTTTCAGTTTTATCTCGCCATGAGCTCGCGGAAGCGTCAAGGCTTGGCAGACTATTGTCTATGAGGGAATCAAGTGAGGCTGACAAGGAGGACAAAGATGAGCTGAGAGCGCGTGTTTTGTCATGGAGGGAAAGAAAAGTCGGGTAGGCTGTATGTATTAGGGACGAGAGGGAGGATGTGAAGTGATGAGATTGGGTTTGAAGCGCGGCAGGTTCATCAAGAAGGGAATCGAGTGTAAGAGTTGACAAGTGGGTAAGATAAATGTGGGCAGCATGATCTGCAGTGAGGGCTGGTGGTAAGATGTCCGTGACGTTCTCCATTGACGAGTTCGCGCTTTGTTTGGCTTCGCGTTTGTTTGCAACTCACTCTGTAACCGCGATCTCCTACTATCATAATACTAATAGTAAGATGCTCGTATCGCTGATCGCTACACAGATGATGTCATTCGACGATGGCGACGGACCGTGACGTGCCCCGATCGTCCACGCGGCTAGACTCCTATTCATCTTTTCATCCTTCTCCATGACAATCATAGGCAACTACAAGCTCCAGGCCGTGCGAGCCTTAACTACTACCAGTTTCATCCTAGGCACGCTCTTGCAAGTTAACGCCATTTTAGGCGGTGCACGGCATTTCTATGTTGCTTACGGGCCTCAACCCCACCTGTTCACATTCTTCATCATTGGTCAAGCGATCATACAGGTGTACTGGTTAATGCAACTCTTTCCCTACGAACTCGGGGGACCGGATTCCACTCTCTTACCAGAGAACGAAGATAATTCGGAGAGCGAAGATGACCCTATACAGGCGGCCGAACCATTCGATGTTGATGCCACTCAACTTGCATATTCGCCTATTTTCGTCCTCGGTAACATCCTGCTATGTATGCGTGGTTTTCTGTATACTTCCTTCGCTTACGCTTTTGTCCATCACAGCCGTATGGGGTTATTTCTGGATACAAGAGAGCTATATCGCGTGTCAAGTGACCCTGATTTTCAATACATCAATTCACCTTTATGCGGTCTACGCGCTCCCTAATCCACTACATAACGTGTCGCAGGAGAACAAAAACCTCCGCACGCACCTCCTTTCCAAGACATCGACTGGTATAGCTATCTTGTATATGTGGAAGACTTGGGGCATTGTTGATGTAAGCTCGCCAATTGTTGATATGGTGGTCATTCACTTATGCGGCGCAGAAAACGACGGCACCGTCTATATCAGAGCAACTTCAAACGACAGTCTTCTTTCTGTTGCTGGTAAGTACATATGACCATAATAGGGATTTTATCAACGACGTATTACAGACGCTCGCTTCTGGCCCTGACCCTACCCTTGGTTTATGTCTTATTTGCGACCTGGTTGCGATGATACTAGGCCCTCACCAAGTACCAGAATGGCACACGACATTCATGTATATGGCCCCAGCAATTGCCATCGTTATTGCTGCAGATTATTATTTTGACGCGAGACGTCGCATAGGTCTGGTGCCAAGGACTCAACGGTTGCATCAAGCAGAAGGATCTCGCACTTGATAATGACCATGTTCCGTACAATAGTAGGCAATCTTCAATGAATTGACATCCTTCAGACACTTCGTGGTGCCCCTGAAGCGAGCCCCGATGTTGACACGTCCGATAATAACTGCATATATTGAGCGATAGCTATTTTATTCGTGCTTAAACAGCAGATGTAAACAACATGAATCGTAAGTACACAGTTGTAGATTATCTACAGGTGACAGTTTAGTCTCCATGGAGAGGTATATACAAGGCTAATCAACAAACTGGGAGGAAAGACAGTCAGTGAGCCAAGACAATCAATACTAAGCGCAAAAATTACCCACAGGATTCGAAGATGCCACAGGTACCGTCATTTCGGCGGTATCAATTGTATTTTCATTTAATGAAGGATCTGCAAACGGATTTTCGGAATGGGGATAATCAATGGACGAGTTGTTTCTGTACAGGCCGAAGTGATCATTGCTGCTCGCGCGAGGCAAAAGCTCGTAGGGCAAGCTACCCAGATCAGATGAACGTCTATCTGTCGTCGGAGTACGGCTCCGGTTTATGTCTAGTAAAGACGGCAATGATAGAACGGATGGGAATGGCGATACGCTAGCTCTTGCCCGTAGGTCCGTGGCTTGAGACATGTTGCTTAATTCTGCGTCTCTTTGGCCAGGCGCTGGGGTTAGATAGAAGAAGCCAACGTTATTCCGCCTCCGCTGTCTGCGGCGGAACCACAGTAGCATGACGAGAAGTAATATGCAACCCAATATAGTGCCGATCACAGCCCCAACGATGGGGCCAGCTCTGTGCTGCACATCAGCTAATCTGATAGGCATGGTAGGACAGCGGCAACACTCACTTTGAATTCGAGTGTCGTTGCGTGGCGTTATTTGGTACTGCTA
The DNA here is from genome assembly GCA_015039365.1 of Amanita rubescens. NCBI lineage: Eukaryota > Fungi > Basidiomycota > Agaricomycetes > Agaricales > Amanitaceae > Amanita > Amanita rubescens. Next base: position 30,541 of record WION01000456.1, read on the forward strand.
CGGTTGTCGGGATACTAAGTGTCGTGACGCCAATCGAAGTAGTGGGTTTTGTGATCGTAAATACAGAGGAACCGCTCGTCGAGGTCACCACGGCGATTCCGGTGCTTGTAAATGTGGATACAGTGGAAATGGTGGACGAGACTTCAATGATCCCAGGACTGGCCGCGATCAGGTTTTGAACAAGTAGATACCGGATGTACTTACTTTCCGCCGCCGGTACTTCCATTTGGGAACTGTGAAGCGGTAGCGGACGCTTGTGTTGTTGGCACAGCACCTGCGGGTGTCGTAGGTTGATCATTCTGGTTTGTGGTACTGGCAGGGTTTCCTATGCCGCTGTAAGCTGAGATGCAACCGTAGAAAAAACGTTACCGTACCATCCGAATTGCTCTGACTGACCGAAGTACTCGAGCCATTTCCGTTGCTCGTCTCAGTTGGGACTGAAGGGGTACTTGTGCTGGGCGTGCTTGCGCCACTAGTTGGCCCAACGTTGCTAGATGTCGCAGTCGGCAAACCACTGTCGGAGGCGGTAGAACTTGGGGTTACACCACCGCCAGTAGCTGTGCCGCCGCTAGGTGTTCCGGGACTTGTGTTTCCTGCTCCATTACCATTACCGTTGCCATTGTTGTTTCCATTCCCATTCCCGTTCCCGGGCCCACCACCATTTCCACCTGCACCGCTGTTTCCATTGCCTTGATTGCTACCATTGCTGTTTGCACCGCCATTACCTTGAGCAGGGCTCTGCTTGCTTAGGTCATCGGTATTGCCATGTCCACCCGGAAGCGGATTTTGATCTCCAACGCCACTTTTTCTCCGCTTGGTATAGATTAGCCGAGGTGATGCGTTTGATGGCTATCGTTTCAATTGTTATGAAAACATATGTAAGTTCTCGTGAACTCGTGAACTTTACAAACGAACATTCTCACGACATACCTCCGTGTTCGGGTAATAATCAGAGCTATCGTCGCCGGTCGCGACCGCCTCGGTTCCAAGTGTCTGTCCATCGAGGTCTTTTTCGCGGTCTATCCCGGGCATGGCATGGCGCTTCCATAGGCTGCCTTCATGAGATCGTCGTGATAGGATGCTAGCACGAACTGGGAGGCCCGCATTACATTCATGGGGTCCAAAAGTATGATGGTTTCCACAACCGTTGGAGATGGAGGTAGGATCGTCCGTCCCCTCGACCAGAGGTGGTGTACCAAAGTATCCAAGGTAGGGGTTGACTTGAGGAGAACCGTCAGGATAGTGAGGGTGAAAATCCATTGGACTCGGGTCGCAGTCGCCAGTGTCGAGTGATAGTTGCGGCATATGTGATATTCGAAGAAAAAAATTGTGTCGTAGTTGGATAATGAACGAATGTTTCAAAAAGAACGTCTTGAGAGATCGGTACAACAAGAGCCAAGGTAGAGTACACCTGGAAAGAATAAAAGAAGTGAGTTAGGGTGGCAGCGCACCTGGTAAGTTAGTATTGGATCAACTGATGAACATTATTTAGAACAGCGCCCGACGACATTCGCGAGAACCGGATGCCGAGAGCCGGCAGATCTAAGATCTGACATATATGATGACATCTCACGTGGCAGTGCTTCCCACGCTAGGTTACGGTAGTAGCACGCTTATGGACGTTCCATTGTCGTGCATCTTGTACCTTTCCTTTCTCTACTCTCATGCGAAGACGAAACTCAGAGCGTCCGCGACGCAGGTCCTCCTCGGATCCGCTGTCAGTTGCTCTGCTCCCCCCGCTAAACGAGTCGCACACCGCGCGAGAACTCCGTCTGCGCGCCGAAAGCGAGGCAAGAAAAGTTAGCAATGAGATCGACGAAATGCTCAGGCAGGAGAAATTGGAAAAGAAAAAAACTAGAGCGGATGTTTATGTGCTGCTCCTTGGCCAGTCTGAATCTGGCAAGAGCACAACGTTGAAGCGTAAGTGATTATTCGTTCGTAAAGCGCCTGAGGAGCGCGTGTGAGCCTATCTCTCTATCTCTCTACGAGTATGAATGCAGTGGTCCAAAAAATCCCGCAACCATACCGAGTCAGGTGTTGACGCTGAACTGACTATCGTACGTCATTGTACAGAATTCCAATTACTTCATAGTCCTGCAACTTTCCACGCTGAAAGAATGGCATGGCGCTCTGTGATCTACATGAATCTGGTTCGCTCTATCAGAAAGTATGTATTTTTGGTATTGCGATCCATCTATCATGACATTCAACGTATAACCAGGATCCTGGAAGTGCTTGCAATGGAAAGCGACGTTTTGTTGGATGAACTTGATGATCTCGAATCAGGGGAGGCCGCATCAGTTATTATTACCTCAAATGGCCGTCCCCCATCGGAAACAAAAGCACCGAGTTTCGATTCGTATCGACGGCGCCTTGAGCCTTTGGCCGTGCTCGAAGAACAACTAATCCAGCTATTTCATTCTAATATTGAGGCGGAGAGCCCTGCAGACCTCCGTGCTTCAATAGAATGTCGTCCTGAGAACACGACCACTGATGGTCGCTTTCTGCCAAGGATTGTGATACCCGAACACCCATCCAGGGATCGATCGTCTCCACATAGCGATACAGGAGAAAAGGGGAGAGAAGTAACCGTTCACACGTCTAGGAATTGGAAGAAGACCTTTTCAATGTCTTTTGTCAACCGCTCGAAAAGTCCGAAAAGCGAGCACTCGGGGGAAATAGAAGGCTGGTGGGAAGATCCTGATGATCCCGTGCACGTTATCAACGCATGCGCCCCTATCATGCTTGAGCTATGGTATGATCCTGCCGTTCGGCAACGAATTAAGGAAGAAGGAATATTCTTAGAAGATACCAGTGGATTGTAAGCCTTCCATCCTCGGAACCTTAGAGAGGTCTGATACAGTGTTCTAGCTTCCTAGACGATATTCCGAGAATCACAGCCAAGAAGTACATCCCAACTGATGGTAAGTGTCGAGCGTTCATGTGAACTTTATACTTATATTTAAAAATCCCCAGCGGATGTGCTCAAAGCAAGGTTAAAAACGAGTGGCGTTGTCGAACATACATTCCGCGTCCGAACTCATGGGACCACTGTAATATGGAAATTGTATGACGTTGGGGGGTCCCAGCACCAGCGGCAAGCGTGGATTCCGTATTTCGAAGATGGTAAGATCACAGCTTATTCTTGATACCCACTCACTGCTAAAATAAAAACAGTGGATGCCATTATTTTTCTCGTACCCATATCCGCATTTGACCAGGTCCGATCTAACACAGTATCTGTCTTTTATGTCGCTAACTCTTTCTAACAGGTTCTTGAGGAGGTAATTTGAGTATCACGTCCTTAAGAGAAGTGTCAACTAACCACCATGGTCAAGGATACCCGGACTAACCGTTTAGATGATTCGCTACAACTATGGAGGGCCGTTGTATCGAACAAGCTTCTCACCGGAGTTAATTTTGTGCTATTCCTGAATAAATGTGACCTCCTTCAGGTTAATCTACTCAACTCATGAGTCAGCTTCCATATTTACCTTTGGATGGCAGGCCAAACTTGCTGCTGGAGTCAAGATCAATCAATACATGCCGTCATATGGGAATAGACCTAATGATTACAACACCGTGTCCAAGTGTACGTAGCCCCTGGCAAACTCTGTTTTCCTTTTTTTGATCTCGCGCTTCGTAGATTTTCGGAGTAAATTTAGTTCTATACACCAAACTTACTCCCCAAACCGCGAGCGTAATCTATACGGTACGTATATTGCAGTTTGCATTCCTCCAGAATATTAAACGCTCGCTATACTAGTACACTTTACATCGGTAACTGATACACGGGTGACAGCTAAAATCATTGCATCCGGTAAGACCTTTGTTCTTTTCTTCGCTGGATACTGAAGATGTCTCCCTGTAGTACAAGACATTATCGTCAGAATTAATCTCAGTACTATGAAACTCGTTTGAAAGGCTTTTGACGCTCGCACGATTGAATAAACAGTGCTACATCGCTGTATTTTTATCATCGTTTCGTACTGCAACCTCCCACACTGACTTAATCCCTTTTTATTGCAATCTCCGATCTGTCAATCATCATCTTCGCTCTGGATCTGTCGACCTGTTAATGCTACACGTATGTTCTATTGGCTGACTGCTATACACTGTGTCTTTTTTTCACCCTGGACTTCTCCATGTCTATTCCCTCGGTTTAAGTATCATATATCACATAGCATGCACATATCTAATACATATATCCTAAAGTAGAAATTAGCTGTGTGATATATTAGCTGCCAAGCCATGCGATGGTAGTACTTGATTTGATGTGATTATGTAACTGATTCTCCATCTCTTTTTTTCAGCACCCTGACGGACTCGGTATGTTGCGTACAGTGTAAGTTTTCATTCCATGCTTCACTTGAAACGCTGTTCAGTCAGATCCCAGGAAACCAAAAAATGCCCAGTCAAAAAGGGCTATGGAAGCTCGTGCACCCAAAGAGGTCGAGGACCCTCGGGTAGCGATCTTTGTGAAGGGGACCCATGTCGGTGAGCTGCTTAACAACACTATGAAGGAATTGGTCAGTGACCACCCACAGTTCCCTCTTTCTCAACAAACTTACTGAAACCATGCCCGTAGATGGCTTTGAAAAGACCGCACGCAATCTCATTTTCGAAAAAGAATGCAATTCATCCATTCGATCAGGACTCGAGTTCTCTATCATCCATTGAATTTTGGGGGGGCAAAAATGATGCCTCTCTGTTTCTTTTCGCGCATTCGACCAAGAAACGGCCTCATGGTTTAACGTTTATTCGATTATATGATGGGAGAGTGCTCGACATGATTGAAGTTGGTGTAGACAAGTTTATGAGTATAGCGGACTTCCCGGTAAGCTCTAGATGTATTTGCCATGTTTAGCGCAACTAATGCAGTAGCAGGGACCGAAAGCGACACCCGGCCACAAACCACTGATGCACTTTGCCTCGGACTTGTTCGATTCACATCCTCGATTCATGCAACTCAAATCTATGCTTTTAGATTTTTTCAATGGCGAAGTCGTTGACTCAATATGTCTCCCCGGTATCGAACATGTTATCAGTGTTTCTCTGGGGCCTACACCTGCTTCGCTGAATACGGCTAGCGACGCTCACAATCAGCTGGACTCAAAACTGGAAGAACTTCCTAAAGTTCACATCCGGACATACATGATCTCAACGCTTCGTTCTGGGATTAAGACCCCTCAGGTTGAGCTTACACCTATGGGTCCATCCCTTGACCTTTCGTTACGGCGGCATCAGGAAGCAGATACGGAGATGCTCAAACAGGCTATGAAACGGCCAAAACTGAAGAAGCAGGATGTGGAGAAGGGACTGGGAAAAAAGAAGAAGAATATGGAGGTGGACGAAATGGGAGATTTGAGGGGTCGTATCCATTTGGGCAAACAGGATCTAAGCAAACTTCAAACGAGGAAGATGAAGGGATTGAAGGTCAGCGTGGACGGGCTAGAAGAGGAAGAGGAAGAGGAAGAAGGGGACGACGACGAAGAGGACGACGAAGAGGGGCCACCGAGGAAAAAGAACAAGACACGGTAGTTTGTTGCTGTACCAGCTAGTCGATATTGTGAAATTTTTACTTCGGAATTGTTGTACACGAAAACCATTTTTCCAACCTTTCATGTTACCATTTACTACCACTGTTGCACGTAGCTCTCGCAGCCTAGACCTGTTCCGGAAAACAGGCGTAAGAGCGATTTCCCGTTCCGCATGTCTCCAAGGACATGTCCGGGTCGTGTCGGCGCGACGCGATTCCGATCAACTACCATTTAGGCAAGGTACTGGCAAAATTTCCAGTGTTGGGCTCGCCACTTATTCCTGACTTTAGCTAGGACAATGTCAAGCACTGTGGTAACAGATCCCAGCCTTACGACTGTCTCGACCAACGGTGAGCCTGAGTTGCGTTGATTAGGGTTCGCTAACGGTCCCTCCGTTCCTTCCCATACCAACGCGATCATACGCGATCTCCACAAAACCACCTCACTGAATTACTACCTTATACGGTTCTAGCTGCTCCGGCCGCGATTGGACCCTACTCTCAAGCGGTCAAAGCTGGTGACCTACTTTTCGCGTCTGGATGTATCCCACTCGACCCAGCCACGGGACAAATCGTAGGGGGCGACATCGAGCCGCAAACTGAGCAGGCACTCAAAAACCTCAAAGCCGTCGTAGAGGCAGGTGGATCGACCCTAGGCAAAGTTGTCAAGACTACTGTACGTCTAAGCTCCGGGGTCTTTTGTGACTGAAGACTGAAACGAGCTACATAACAGGTTTTCCTGAAGAATATGAACGACTTCGCCACCGTTAACCGTATTTATGCCAACTTCTTCGGCGATCATAAATGTGCAAGATCAGCTGTTGAGGTTGCGAGGCTTCCAAGGGATGTGCTTGTAGAGATCGAGTGCATTGCAAGGTAGATTTCGTATTGTTCCACTATGACAGACACTGAGGCTTCCCTAGGTTGTAGACTAGGAAACGTATACTGATGCCGGCAAGAAGTAATAAATTGAAAGAACGACCCGTTTATTGTACATTTGAAAGACATCACATTTCGTCAATGACGTCCTTCAGTTTGGCTTCATCTAGAATTTCGAAACCTTTCTCCTTCGTTACCTGAAAACAAACTGTAAGTGTGCACGCAGACATGGACAAAAGTCTCCCACCTGTGCAAGTTGGACATTGTGTTGGTCGAGTTTCTCCTCCATGACTTGCTTAAGAACCCGCAGTGTCAATGTTTGCGCTTCTCTTAGCGTCATTTGCTACGAATAGTCATGCTTACGAATGAGCGAGAGATGGGGATCCCTAACCTTGTACCATTTATCTTGTAGTTCACTCTGTGCAGCCTCCGACCCTGATCCAATGGCTTTGGCCTCGTATCGCATGAATGTACCCGAGGGGTCCGTATGGAACCTGATGTGCATAATAAGCACACTTGTGTCAGGTCACAGTCGGCTCGCACTCACAATTGTGGCCCCAGTTCGTCTATGCCTGCAATCAGTAAGGCGACACCAAACGGTCGACTCATCATTGCTTCCTCGTCGTGCACGCTTTCACCAAACCGTAAGGCAAGATCGCAAACTGCTTGTGTAGCGCTCTCGACCTTGATCCGTTCGTCGTACGTGAAGGTATGGTTTTGCGCCGTCACGCGGGCGTGGTCGATCATAGTTCTGGCGTCGGCCACCAGGCCAGACATGGCACATCCAAGGTGATTGTCAATTTCCATGATCTTTTCTATTGAGCTTGATTCCAAAAGAGGGGATTGAACACGTTTCTCGACACCGAGGACGACACCTTGGGGTGTGCGGATGCCCACAGCCGTAGATCCCAGCTATTAAAACGACACAGATAGATTAGAAGAGTTCAAAGTTTCGTCATGTTTGACAAAATACCTTGATGGCTTCAATGGCATATTCCACTACAGGACGATGATTATGAGCCACGCAAGAATATGGGATAAGGCAGTGAGTTGTGCACCTTGGAATAAACGTCCCTCCGGTGAAAAGGTGTTGACACCACGATCTAATGAGAATATTACTTGACAATCGGATGTTATGGAGAGCTGTTCTGCCGTACCGTACTCTGAACGCGTCAAGAACATGGCTGGGGGTATTACTAGAGATTGTACACTCGACGCGTACGCCGTGGGAATACGACATTACCTTGAAGATCTAATCTTATCAGGCCCCAGTTAACTGCCAGCTGTGATATTAACAGGGCCGACGCTTATCTAGTCAGATATGGCGAGCGTAAAGTATGTATGTAGAACTGCTAGTGACCCGTGGCAATTTGCCTTTGTGTCATCCATTGCAAGGGAGTGCTGTGACATTCAAATATTAAACATCGATACCATATCACTTCTTAGATACGAGTCCCCATTCATCCTTCATGGCCAATCAGCAACTGACACCGGGCGACCTCAAAAGTATTCTAGCATACTCAATCGAGGTTGCGCGCAAGGCAGGCGCTTTGATTCTTCAGGGTTCCGATGTTATCACCTCTGCATCTGTACAGTCAGGTGTTGGAGAGAAGAAGAATTCAGTAGACCTGGTGACGGAGTACGACGTTAAAGTTGAAGAACTGATTAAAAGCGAGTTTAAATCCAAGTACCCAGAGTTTGGATTGTAAGCCGTCCCTCCATAGACCAGCAGAGGTATTCAAACAATGGATTGACAGCATTGGAGAGGAATCATATTCTGCGGGTACACGACCTGCTCTGACAGATGCTCCCACATTCTGTGTAGACCCGATAGGTATGTCCACGACTTCACTTTTCCGATACACGCCAACTCTTCAATGGACAGATGGAACAACTAACTTTATCCACGGCCTCCCATTTTGCTGCGTATCGATTGGTCTCATATACCTGCGTCGACCAGTCTTGGGAGTGGTCTATAATCCGTTCCTTGAACATCTTGTATGTCCTTCTGTCGCCAGGTGTTCAACCCATAATAAAACCAACGCTAGTACTTCGGAGTCAAAGGCGGAGGCTCGTACCTGGTGCGCGGCAGCTCCTCCGCCCTGCCTCTGAAACTTCCGCTATCGCTCAAGCCTCTACCTTCTCTACACGAAGCATTGATCGGTACGCTCTCCATCACTATAAATGCCATTCATCCTGAATTAGTTCCAGCTGTTGAGTGGGGTTCGGACAGGGCCCAAAAAGCCATGTCCGCAAAGGCATCCTCGTTTTCTCGCCTCGCAGGCAATCCAGAACAGGGAGTTGTCGGCGGAAAGATGGCCCATAGCCTTCGTTCGGTTGGGAGCGCCGCAATCAACTTCTGCCTGGTAGCACAAGGAGCGCTGGACATATATTGGTGCGTAAGGCGGCCCTCTTGATTGCATTGTGTGTCAATTTATGGGAACAGGGAAATCGGTTGCTGGCCATGGGACGTTTGTGCAGGTATCGTTATCGCCGAGGAGGCAGGGGGTATCGTAACTGGTTCGCGTGATGCATTTTTGGAATCGACAAAAAATGGCACGTTTGGAGAGGTTACTGAGGCCATTCTCACTGGGAGGAAATACATTGTGGTAAGGGGCATCGCCGATACACCAGTGAGCAAAATTGATATCTCTTCCCTATAATTGTTCTGATGCATCTTAATACAGACCGAAGGCGCCCAGAAAGCGCATGAGAGAATTATCAAAGACTTTTACGAGACAGTTGAGGAAGTAGAGGCTATGTACTAATTAACGTAACAGCCTGATCTAGATGAACGTGATCAAGACGATGGTTCCTTCTGCTGTTTAATTTTACCACAGACCGAGAATCAATACTTTTACTCTTGAAAAAGCGTTTGGGATGATGAATGGTCAAGTTCGTCGAACTTGACGCCTGCGAAAATGATCCGTTTTTAGCTATGCCTTTCAACCATGTCGCGCTAAAAAAAGAAGCTCAACCGTGCACGCGTGCACCATTACACTCTCGCAATAAGCACCAAAGAATGTTCCTTCCTCCTCCCCATGAAGACAGATGTCCCCGTGCTCGCGTTCAATCCAAGAATAAGCGATAGTTATTTTTGAAATATCTTGCCCGGCCCAGGCGGTCTAGTGGTCATCTCACCTGATGCATGTTACAGACACCGGAGAACGAGGAATTGGCCATGTGAGGTGGTTTAGTAACTGTTTCAAGGCCGTATTTATGCCAGGAGAAGGGAACAGTTATTATCGTTCCCGCTCCAAAATCCCTGCTTCCTGGCGGAATGGTAAGAGTAGCTCCAACGAACAGAAAGGCCATTTTTTTCGCCACGTTTATTGCGTTTGGTGTGTCGTTTGAGTTCATCTTTACGTTACATAATAATAATCACTTTTTGCTGCATACAGGAGGTAAATATTATTGTCAATAAACCCATATTTTGTGAGGGTTAAACTACATTACGAAGGCACTGCTAATCGCTTCCAGATCAGTTGTAACTTCGGAGACAAGGTTTTCTATTTGGCTATGACATTGGTGTAATCTCCGTAAGTTCACAGTTATGCGCTCCGTGTTGTGTAATTGGTGGCCTCGGTAGGGATGTTTGATAATGCCCGATTTCATTCGCCGTTTTGGTCAACCAGATGGAAATGGTGGTTATGTCTTGACTAGCTCCCGCCAATCCATCATTACTTCCTTACTCTCTGCCGGGTGCGTATCAATATAATACATACCAGGTCAATTTTACAACCGTTTTACCAGGACTTTCGTGTAAGCTGGTCACCTCTCTTACGAGAACAATGTAGTTCACATAATAACGATAGAGGTGCGCTGGGTCAGGCTTTCACATCCGATCGGTTTGGGCGTCGGGGTTCCATCTTCATATGGTCCGCAATATTCACAGTCGGCACCGCAGTTCAGACTGGGACTGCTTATTCTGTTGCGCAAATCACCCTAGGTCGTTTCATTGCTGGATTAGGTGTAGGAGCGCTGTCAGGTATGTGTTCATTTGAAATGATGGTCATTTGACTGATAAACCCTTAGCCATCGTGCCGTTCGTATTGAATGTGAACTTTAAAGCAGCCTATCTCACGTCTTCTAGGCTTTACAATGGCGAAACAGCACCAAAGGCTCTCAGAGGCTCATTATTGGTTCTCTATCAGCTACAAATCATTATGGGGTTTGTATTTTATTTCTGAATTTATATCAAGATGACTCACGTTACGATTCAGCATATTCCTGAGCTATATAATTGACTTGGCAACCCATGCCATTCCAAATTCTGCCTCGTGGAGGGTACCCGTTGGTCTACAAATGGTTTGGGGCCTGATTCTATTGTCAGGCATATTCTTCATTCCTGAATCACCGTAAGTTTCTGTGCCTGTCGCGAAGTATGTCAATTAATCGATTGAGAGGCTAGTCGACATCTTCTCGGAATAGATAAGCGCAAGGAAGCAAAGAAAGTCGTCGCAGAACTGAACAGCGTTCCTGAAGACGATGCCCTGGTTGAAGAAATTATTGAGGAGCTGGAGTTTGGTATTCGCGCAGAGAATGAGGGCGGAAAGGCAACATGGCTGGAGTGCTTCTCCACGAGAAATAAGCTTTGGAAGAGGACGCTTAACGGGATGATGTTGCAATTCATTCAGCAACTCAACGGGCAAAATTTCTACTGTAAGTAGGGATATCCTTCCAATTCAGCCCATTTGTGATCGGCTCTACAGATTACTACGGGATACATTCTTTCAGAGCGCCGGTACTCAGTAAGAAGCATTTCCTTTTTTCTTATTCGAGCACTACACATTGTTAGGCTATCACCCTATGTGATTCAGACCATTCTTGGGGCAGTGTCTGTTGTCGGGACCGTTCCTGCTCTTGTAAGCTTGCTCTGGAGGTATGACAACTGGTGACGTTGACATACGCATTTAGGTCATAATTGAGACATGGGGGCGCAGACGCGTCAGTATTGATAGTGGCTGGCTGCGAAAACCGTCTAACCTCGTCGTAGTCGCTGTTAACAGGAGCATTGCTGGAAGCAGCATCGTTCACTCATCGTGCGTTCGTTTATACACATTAATTATGTCTATAAGTTGATGTTGCTCATAGGCAGGGCTTGTCAGGCATTTACGCTCGCCCCGAGTGGCACGCCCAAAGATCAGCTGACCCTCCGAAACAAGCGAGGCGGCGATACATTGATCGCATTTGCCGTCTTGCATGTATTTTCATTTTCAATGTTTTGGGGACCAACGCCGTACGTTTCAATGCGGAAGCCGCTGCATTCACTGACTAGTTGACGCTTAGATGGGTATATCTTGGTAAGGGAAATCATATTCATGGTCACCACCAGTTGAATATATGTGTAGGCG
>WION01000457.1:0-42273 GCA_015039365.1 Amanita rubescens
GGCGGCTTCTTTATTGGGTAGTCATGGGTACTTAATAAGATGACCTACGTACGCGATGACTGGCCAATTAATCGTCGTGATACATGTCCTTCACTTTCCGCCGAAAAAAAATGACGCGCAAACTCTTGTACTCATAGCCCGCGATGAACGATTCTTGTGGTATTTTCTCGACAAGGACGATTTCTGTAAGAACCAAAAAACATGGATTCGGAAGTTATGAGATATGGCGTGGATGCGAATACCAAGATGGTGCATCAGAAGACGATCCAGAGGTAAAAAATACCATCCAACTCGCGCCCTATGCGGACAGATGCCGTGACGTAGGCCCGAGGTAATATCACACTTCGGATTGAATTCTCCGATCCGAAATCCTTTCAATGCCGCACCGAAAGACGATAGACGGGTTCACACGCACTGTTATCTGATAACCTTCTGTCCTCAACGCAGATGTATTGAACGACCCGATAAATCTCGGACTCAGCCTTACTCTTGCCAGATCAATCACCAGGATTCGACGGGAAGAGGAAAAATATGGTTTTGACGTACTTATGAAATAAATCATTATAGAAGGTGGCATATTCCAAACAAGAGCACCAGCATCATTCAGAATAGGACCCCTTAGTCCTGTGGCCACTGCTTCGGTACAGGAGAGAAATAGCAGTACAAAAGCACATTTACCGATTTGATGCTGTACAGATGGATGGAGGGCATCTTTTATGTGTATTTTGACTCAAGCGCGTCAAACCCGGATAGCAATGCAATGACATGGCTTCCAGTGAGTTATACATATGTGGTACGCAAAGTTCACGACCGATCCTGCATCCATAAATGTCACTCTATCCCAAAGTACACCGTCGGGCGCACGAGGACAACCAGGAAGCAGTGAGAGTTCCTAGGCAAGCCACATTGACTAGGGTTTATCAGAATATTTCAGCTGAGCTCCCAAGCCCAGGTCGTGAAAACGTGGTTGTCTTTAGCCGCTGCAATTGTGCCGGCCCATCCACCCTGACGTATGTGGGGTAGTGCTGCGAAGAAGCATGCGTCCTTGACATGAACAACGGGAGTTGCTTATTGGGTATCTGGTCCAGGCGACACGACATGGCGGTGGCGTTTCCCGACTTTGTCAAAAGGCCTGTTTGAAACACGCATAGCCTCATGAGCACTGGCAACTCCATCGTTCAGTCGGCGTCTCCCAGTTGGGATTGCTTCGTTGGGACGGCTGCTGGCAAGAAAGACCAGGGGACAGGTAGGGATAACCTTTTCCCCAAATTCACGTCTGAAAATTGCAGATGATCGATACAGCTTTGCATTGTATTAATAATTACCCGTTGATCAACAAGTTTAGCAGTGAGTCTCAGGTGAACCTGTTGAAATGAAATGCTTTCATTAAATTTACCGACGCTTCGGAGTGACCGTACTAGTCGTTGCCGCTGCCTGGACATCCAGAACCACATCGGTCCTGATAGGAGGGAGACACCAAGTCCCAACTTCTACTCGATGGAATCTGAGCCAATATGCACCACTCTATCTTGAAGCGAGACGGAGCCGCAACACTGCACGGTCTATCGATCTGCCGGGTGAACTAGCGACAAGCTGTAATACAAGAGGACTCCTCCTACGTTAGTTTGGATGTTGATTACGACGAACGCCTGGGATTAGCCTGGGACGAACGTTGAATCTTCACCCTTAGTCACATCTTACTATAACAAATATGTATTGATCCACCCAATTGTTGTACAGCTATGGCGATTGTGTTACAAGGTAGTCATAGTCGAGGCAATATTACAAGATGTTTAGGGGCTGCACTTGCAACTGTCCCGTCTCAGTTAATCCACTGATACTTCATAAGAAACAGGGAACGTGCCTGTCGCCGCATTTACAGGCATCCCCAGCTTTGGTGCAGGCACATACGTAGGAGACGGGGACGTCAACGTTCTGCACGATGGAAACAGAGTTAGCATGAATCGGTATCATGGTAAAGCATAGCACTACTAACAGAGCGCATTATGAGAGTTGGTTTGTGAAGATGAGAAGATTTGACAGATAATAGACGTTTGGTCAGAAGCGACTGACGTTTCACCTCGAGGAAGCCAGCCTCTTATGTTCGTTTGGCGCCCTGAGGCTATCTGGAGCGAATGAGAAGCAAGCACTTTTATGCTTAATCCGGGTAAATCGTGATGGAAGCAGTACCACCTGACTCTGACACCAGCCGATACCGCACAATGTGAAAGCAGGTAGGACTCGCAATCGCGGGACTGAAGACGGGGAAGATTCCCCGTCGAATCCGTTGTTGAAATCATTATCGTCCTACAAATTGCATAAGTAGAGAATATGCATACCGATGGAGAGCATCACCATTCGGCAGGTTACGCTTGAAGCCGCTCGTATACGTGAGATGAAAAGACACTTGGGTAAAAAGAATCTCACTTTGCCGTTTTGATTTTGCATCGCGTTTGGCAATCGCCGGAGACGTTTTGGGTCGAAATCCTTCGTCAAGTGAGCGTTCTATGGGGATTCGAAGAATAACGCCTACATGCTTGAATAAATACAGCGGAACAGATGCACAGACGAGAAATGCACCTACAAGGAACTACGCTTCAGCCATCCTCGGCGAATATCGTGCCAAACGCACGAGAATCGAGTGGTGATGATCCCAGGTGACATCAACAAGCTTCTTCAGAATACTCGGCACATCCGAGTGAACCCAGACTCCTGATGAGAAAGCGGGCGAAGAGGAGGTTGGAAAAGGGCCCATAAAGCGTGATCAGACTGAATGATGTCAAGCCTGCCGGCGCATTTAGCAAAAGTACGAAGAGAGTGATGAGAAAACACACCGAGCCTCACGCACAACCTCCATCAAGGTCATCCGATTGGTCGTTGCTTTCGGAGTCGCGCATTCTGGCTCTGCTGCTTTCCAACTTCCGCTGGCAGTTAAAGACGCCACAAGATGGAAGGGATACAACTTACATTGCTACGGGTGGTTGTCCTGACTCGATGGCGATGGATGTTGGTCGGCTGAATTAGTGTGGGAGCGTCGGACCTCCTCGAGCTCGTCGTCCGAATCGACGCGCGTTTCCATCTCCAACCTTTCCGATACCTCCCGTCCCGTCTTTCTAGTCCCGCTTCCATGAGCACCGCTCCTTCGCATGTCTGTGCTACTCATCGAGCGCTACGATGATCGGCCTCAAATCGATAGCGAGCCACCTCTGGCCGCACTCTAGAGGCATCATTGCACACCATCAAGTACCTTCCCCTACCTCTCGTTACCCGCCACAGTCAAACTCGGTTTCATCACCAAACGCGGCCAGGACATTTGCCCCTCTAGTACCCTCCTACATCACCCTACGCAATGACTGTGGGTCTTGTCGAGTTTTTTGACGTTCTCCGTAGTTGCGATGTTCTTACAGACAAGCTGTCGATTCCCGCTGATGGTGATCCAATTCCTTTGGTCTTTTGTCAAGACTTGCATTATCGAAGACATACTGTGCCTTCAAGATGCCGCAGTCTCTGGACCTTTCCAGTCATATTACCCAGCAATTTGACAAAGATTCCGAGGACGCGCACCATTGAAGTTCGTGCCATTGAGGTAGATTAGGCGTGGGTTGAGGTACAATGGGTGTTTTCTATGACTTGAATGAGCATAGACGACATGGGACGAGAAAAGTAGACGGACCTTGATTTGACGAACAGCCTAAGCTTGGCCGCAATCTCTGGGCTCGTCCAAGAAACTCTTCCCAGTCTGAACCTAGACTCACCATCCCCAAACCTACCTTCACGTCGCGCTGACTGGCAACACCAGTTCCCTGATTACAAACACACCACCTGCTGTTCCTCGACGTCTGCCTCGTCAATCCAACTCAAATTTTGTCTCGCCAAACCTAAATTCTTCCGCGATCTACATTTATCTAACAACATTGCCCAGTGTCCTTCCTCGCCTTCTGCGCCATCCACCTTTGCAAGCATGCTAGGTGAGAACCGAACCCTAATCGGAACAACGCCACCAACACAAGCCTTCTGCTAGCGCTCCCCACAGTCCTCAACTTCCCAAACATCATCCCCAGCATTCTTCCCACCACCCATTGGCTCCCTCCATGCCAGGCAGCCTCCCGGTACCCGCTCTCTCACCCCAGCCATCCCTCCCAACTCGGGCCCAGGCCCCACTCACGCCAACGTCACCTTCTGCATCCGACTCGTTCCGCACCTAGACTCCCGTCGTTCCCTCCGGTTCGACGCCATCACTCGCGACCTCCGCGAAATCGACTCGGCCCTCTGCATCGGTCGGTTCACAGGCTGTTCCGGAATGGGTCTCGTTGCCGTCAACGCCCTAGGCACCAATAGAACTCGCTTTCAAATCCAAAGTCGTCTCTCGCGCCCACGCCGAGATTCGGGGTTGAAAAGGGAGGTCTCAATAAAGGATACCAAGTCGTCCAGTGGAACGTTTTTGAACCACGTTAGCCAGCGAATCAGGAGAGAGTTTGCCGTTTCAACCCAAGGATGATATTTTGCAGCTAGGTGTTGATTATCAATGAGGCGCGGAGGATATTTATAAGAGCATTAAGATCAGAGGGAGATTGGACGGCCAGCGCGAACGCTTTCGATTCTTTACCTTTTTTTCTCGCGTTCTGATGAATTACGCATCAGCACGAATGCTTTGAAAAACTTGAAGAATCTCGCGGCTGTTGTCGGCCCAGCGGCGCCTCTAGCTATGTATACCCGGTGCCAATATCAAAGGTAGTACAGCCAAACCTGCGAAATTACAAATTCCAGATTGTTGCATATGTACGAGCACTTGTTGCCTTTACTACAGTTAATCTGACCCGTCTTAACAGGCTTATTCGCCACATCGATCCGTCAAGCGCTCTTCATTGCCCCGTGCTCCCATGCATTCCACTACAAATGCATCAAACCGCTTATCGAAGCCCATCACCCAGCAAATCCTTGTCCCCTCTGTCAAACTTACGCAAATCTCGGGGAAGACGTCAAAGTAGAACTAACCGATCTTGACGGCGACGGCGACGCTGATGCTGATGCGGCGTCAAGATTGACGATGGACCTGCGACCAACAACAAAGAACCAGATGCGGACAACACAGGCGTTGCTACCGCCGTCCCAACACCCTCTCGCCTTACTGATTCTGCTCAACACCGCCAAGGTGAAGACACAGAGATGAGCAACAGCTCGTCTAACGTGGCACCACCCTCTCGTTCTGCTCTACTCGCACCACCACATATACCCATAACCTCCGGCTGGCTCCTTCCGATAACGGAGTGAGAGCAGTTCCATCTGTCGGTTGATAAGGACCGCGAAGTGGGTGGAGAGACAGAAGTTGAGCCCAATTCCGTCGGACAGTTGTCCTTATCTTCTCGACGTGCTCGGGGAGCGGGAACCGGGGGAGGAGGAACGTCAAGGGCGAGATAACGTGCAAGATATCTTCCGGCTTTGTTTCTGCTGTTGGGGGGGAGTGTACAGATTACGATGGGATTTCGGGGACGGGTAATGGTAAAGGGGTGGATGAAGTTGACGAGGTTGAGATGGGTGATACGATAGAGTGAGTTCATTCCTTTTACGTCCTTTCTTCGAAACTCCCCTGTTTCACTCCTTGTTGTTTATTTATGTCCACCTTCTTCAAGTTATACTTACTAACCCACACATACTCTCCGTAACAGATACAATGGTCCAGAAGAAGATTCTGCAATGGACGAAGAACATGACCACCACATTGGTATTGCTGTAGGTATTGTCACTGCTGACGGCATAGCTGAACTTGGTGCAGGACCTGGGAGTACTGGACCTAGAGGGTCAATAAGTGGAAAGAGGAAGTGGTAATAATAAATCACGGATAATGAATGGCATGGGTATATACATATACATTTCTAGCATCCTACCTTTTTTTTCACAGCCTTTTGTTGGTTGTCTATAGTGGTTGCACTTAATATTTGCATCCTTTGATTTAAACATAGAAGTATGGAAAGGGTACATGGATTTTGAAGTTATACATGAACAAAAAGGGAAACATAAATTTCAATCATCTGAGTCATTATTCAGTGTGTCCATCGTATCATCTATTGGGCCCAGGTACTTGGCACCATGTGCTAGAAGTAATTGGACAATCTCCAAGTCTTCAGGTTTGCCAAGTTCATCATCGATAGAGTCAGGGTCTGGGTTTGCTGCAACATAAAGTGCGCTGCCATATTTTTTCCCCTGAATATTAACATCAGCTCCATGTTGAAGGAGCATCTCAACAATGTCCTTGTTATTATTGAATGCAGCATGAATAAGAGCTGTATGTCCATCAATTTCATCACAGAAGTTAACATCAGCACCATTTAAAAGCAGTATCTTAGCAATTGCTTTGTGACCCCATTTTGATGCGATGGTGAGAGCAGAACCATGTGACTCCTCATCATCATCATTAAAATAATGGCCATGTAAGTTAACATCAGCCCCCCATTGAAGGAGTAGCTCAACAATTCTCTTGTGTCCCTTATCTGATGCTGCCATGAGAGCAGAACCATAACAGTCTCCCTGAATATTTGCATTGGCTCCCCATTCAAGGAGGAGTTGGACAATATCTGTTTTGCCAGAATAAGATGCAGCTTGCAGTGCAGTGTCCCCCCCAGCTTCAATATCCACATCAGCTCCCCATTCCAGAAGCAATCTAACAATGTCAGCTGAAGCATAGTTTGATGCTGATGCAACATGCAGTGGAATACCCTTCATTCCATACATATTTATGCAAGCTCCCTTCTCTAGCAAAAGCTTGACAATGTCCTTGTGTCCCCTGCTCAATGCAGGAATAAGTGCTTTGTCATATACATCAGCACCTGGTACTCCTTCATCCAAAAGTAGCTCAACAATACTTCTGTTAAGAAGCAGCTGAACAATGTGTACTTGTGGGTACTTTGATGCAAAGACAGCCACATCAGTCTTTGCCTTCATATCAGCTCCACTCTCCAGAAGCATTTCAACAATGGCCTTGTGACCATTGCTGGCTGCACTGTTTAAAGCTTCAGCAAGGGAACCCTTCCAGTTCATCATGTATGATTCTTCGCCATCCATCAGCCCTCTCAGTGATGCACTGGGCTCAGAGTCAAGAAGCAGCTTAACAATATGTACATTCCCTCTCTGCGATGCAGAGACAAGTGCATCAGCTTTGGCCTTCATGTCAACTCCACTCTCCATGAGTATCTCAACAATGTCCTTGTAATTATTGGCAGCTGCCCAATTTAAAGCTTTTGCAAGTGATCCCTTCCTGTGAATCATGTATGATTCTTCATCATGCATCAGCCCTCTCAGTGATGCACTGGGCTCGGAGTCAAGAAGCAGCTTAACAATATGTACATTCCCTCTCTGTGATGCAGAGACAAGTGCATCTGCTTTGGCCTTCATGTCAACTCCACTCTCCATGAGTATCTCAACAATGTCCTTGTAATTATTGACAGCTGCCCAATTTAAAGCTTTTGCAAGTGATCCCTTCCTGTGCATCATGTATGATTCTTCATCATGCATCAGCCCTCTCAGTGATGCACTGGGCTCAGAGCCAAGAAGCAGCTTAACAATATGTACATTCCCTCTCTGTGATGCAGAGACAAGTCCATCAGCTTTGGCCTTCATGTCAACTCCACTCTCCATGAGTATCTCAACAATGTCCTTGTAATTATTGGCAGCTGCCCAATTTAAAGCTTTTGCAAGTGATCCCTTCCTGTGAATCATGTATGATTCTTCATCATGCATCAGCCCTCTCAGTGATGCACTGGGCTCGGAGTCAAGAAGCAGCTTAACAATATGTACATTCCCTCTCTGCGATGCAGAGACAAGTGCATCTGCTTTGTCCTTCATGTCAACTCCACTCTCCATGAGTATCTCAACAATGTCCTTGTAATTATTGACAGCTGCCCAATTTAAAGCTTTTGCAAGTGATCCCTTCCTGTGCATCATGTATGATTCTTCATCATGCATCAGCCCTCTCAGTGATGCACTGGGCTCAGAGTCAAGAAGCAGCTTAACAATATGTACATTCCCTCTCTGTGATGCAGAGACAAGTCCATCAGCTTTGGCCTTCATGTCAACTCCACTCTCCATGAGTATCTCAACAATGTCCTTGTAATTATTGGCAGCTGCCCAATTTAAAGCTTTTGCAAGTGATCCCTTCCTGTGCATCATGTATGATTCTTCATCATGCATCAGCCCTCTCAGTGATGCACTGGGCTCAGAGTCAAGAAGCAGCTTAACAATATGTACATTCCCTCTCTGTGATGCAGAGACAAGTGCATCAGCTTTGGCCTTCATGTCAACTCCACTCTCCATGAGTATTTCAACAATGTCCTTGCGATTATTGGCAGCTGCCCAGTACTAAAGCTTTTGCAAGTGATCCCTTCCAGTGCATCATGTATGATTCTCCATCATGCATCAGCCCTCTCAGTGATGCACTGGGCTCAGAAAGCCACACTTCTGATCTCAATAAGAAGTCAACAATAGCTTTATGACCAACAGATGCTGCCTCCCCTAAAGCCTCAACAATTAATTCCTTCCTTTTCTTCTCATCTGACTCTTTTTGAAGTAAGCAGTTGAACTGATTCAATATCACCATCATGTACTACATTTCTTACAGTACTACTATCAATTTTCAAATTCAGACCACTGCAATTTATAAGCTGTGTAATAGTTTCTTTTTTTTTAGATCTTGGTGCTTCGACGAATAGCCATATTTATGAATTTATGAAGCACATCATTGTCTTTTCCATGCTCACACAATAGCCTAACAACTTGGTTTTGTCCTGCTTCAGATGCTGCTTGAAGAGCCTAATAATAGAATTTACTTGCAACTTTAATGTTTCCTTTCTCAATTAGCAGTGTCACCGATATTGATATGTCCATTGCATCCAGCAGCAGATAGAGCTTCCATGCATGCCACACTGTTTACTTGGCTGTAACATCAGCCATTTAGCTGTTTCAATCAAGCCATGTAGGGCAGCAATTTGAAGATAATTTGGGTATATCATTTCGCACATGATTGAATCCCAACTTTGTACCAAATTGATAGTTGTAAGCCTTGACCCAATATTTCAAGCTCTTATAGATTCAAACAGATTAATGATTTGGTTCATAACAGCTGACTCTTGCTTGCATGCTAAGATGTGCTTTGGCCAAAACTGTACAGCATACCAGAGCAAAGACTTCTCAAATCTTGCCAGTGCATCTTTGAATCATCATGTTTAGGAATTACCTGCTCCCTTGTAATATGTAAGCTAGACCACATTGTCCAATAAAATAGTGGCCAAAGCAAGGGTCCACTTTGACAGATGACCCTATCTTTCTTTTGTTACTCTGAAAATATTCCTTAATAGATGCATGTGCAAACTGAACAGTTTCATCCTTCATCTTGGTGACAAGGCTTGAACAAATCTTGAGCACATCATCAGGATAATCCAACTTGGCATCAACATCAAATTGTTGGCTTTCCACATCAAATTCTAGAATTAGGGCCAAGTCCTCCACATGTATTGGCCTTTCAGAAAATGTAAGCCACAAAAGTAGCTTCATGGCATTCATTGCATCTGCTTCTTCAATTCTGGTCAGAATCTGGTCATATGTGGACTCTAATGTGGTAGGGAGACCATTAAGCTTTTGTCTCAACATCCTTGGGCTTTTGCTGCAATGTTTTAGTTCTTCCAATTGGCAGGCAACCCATCTAAACCTATGATAATCATTTCATGACCAGCATCTGACAAGTGACAGAGTGATACTCACATTCCTTTTCCCTTCTCCATAAGAGTCACTTTGATAAGTTCCTTGGCATTTTCTTTCCATGTTTTAAGCTCAGTTGCAGTAGACAGCATATGTTCAATATACTGTTCAATGTCTTGGTTTACTTGCATAAAAGTGAGATCCACTTCAGTGGGCATTGCTTGCCTCAAAGAGTTGACAATTGGCAATTCCTTTCTGCTTGTGACAAGAAGGTGGCAACTTCTGATGCTCCATCCATTAATAAGTTTCACAAGCTCAAGTACTTCCTCCACATTGGCACATTCATCAAGTGCATCAATGAATAAGTAGACATCCTGAAATCCAGACAGGTAGGATTTCAACACTTCATATAAATCATGATCTGTTGGTTTTTGAAGCCCATCTTTGCATTTTTCAAATACCTGCTTGAGTACTGATTGGTTCTGTGGGGAAAAAAGGGTCAAAACTAATGAGCAAAGGAGACCTCTTGCAGTTCTTTTGTTCATAGTCAGAAACATCACAAAAGAAGTAGGCTAAATTGGAAGATTTGCCATCAGTCTGTCCTTGAATGGCTTGAATCAAGGTTGAGCTTTGAAGGTGTTAAATGGTAGCAAATAGAAATGCAATAAGCTCACCAGAGAACAGTTTTTCCTGACCCAGCTACAGAAATGCTTATTTAAAATCCTGAAACTTGATGTCCACTTACAGATACCATGAATCCACAAGAATGAGTTATCTCTTTTTTTCCATGCCAAATAGTCAGGGCTATTGAGAAGCCATGATCCAGTGTTGTCCAGGTGGGTCTTAAGTGCATTGTTGAAATTGGTAGATGGATCAGGTGGCATCAGCCACTGCTTATACTTGTCTGTAGGACTGTTAGCCCAATTCATAGCATATGCATGTAAATTTTGCCAATGCTCATTCCAGTTTCATGGTTGGCTAATACCTAAGTCAGATCTACTGTCCTGTCAGGGAATATTTATTTGTACATACTATTGAATATCACATCTTGATTTGCTGCAATTATAGTACACTTGTCCAAAATGACACCTTGGGCATGTTGTAAAATTTGGATACTACCAATATATCATCAACAGGCAGATTTTAAATGACAACCATATTGACATGCATACCCATCATTTACATTGGATGATTGTCTACTAGGATGTTTATATTTGAACGTGGACTAAGGGGATCCATCGTACCTGTGCTCCTGAGCTGCATAATTGGAGTCTACATCCATATCCTGGCACTCCTCAGTGACGGACTGAGGCTGCATGTCATTCCTTTTTGCCTTCTTGTTAGTTAGAGTCTCAGCAGAAGCCTGGGAGTTTGCTGATAGAGCACGTTTAATGCGACTGCTCATTGTGAGAGGACGAGTTTGCGAGAGGCAGAGGAGCGCGAGGCGGTGCTGTTGCTGCTGACGTGTGTTTCTCTCACGCATGAATCCGGCACTTTCTCTGAGGTCCGGATTTACTCTCCGATTTGTGGACGCGACCGACGCAGGTTCCATTCCATACCAGTCGACGGCACCCGAACATCAATAAGAAAGACAACGGAGCGTTAAAGTAGCTCTTTTACAGATCCCAGATGTGTCTTTCGTGTCATGAACACCGCTCTGCCGTGCCACGTGGTCAATCACCTCCTTCGCTCTATTGCTCCTTAGGCCAATCCGCTTCGCAATCATGTCTAGTCTACTAGTAACGACCATCTCCCCTCACCAACCTCTCTAAGCTCACCCTACTGGCTCTGGTGATCACGACGATGTCTACTTGTTCGCAACCACTGCTATTCCCCGCCATCATCCCTTCCGCATTAGGTTCCTAGCAACCGTTTATCAAGGAATTTGTGTTCGACCACGACGGTGACATGGAGAGGGTAAAGACGTTCAGACATGCGCCAGCATTCGAGGTACGTTGGACTTTTTTCCCTTCATCTATTCGCGTGGTGTTGATGACGTGGCTTGAAGAACGATGGGCATGATCAGCTCTCTACTTGGTCCTGTGCGCCAAACGGATCAAGCGATAAAGCCCGTACACAGCTCGAGCTGCCGGATGTGGCACATCGTAACAAGCCTCTTTTGCGTATCCACCTCTTTGGCCCCCAATCCCCTCACATCTTCGACGACCAACCTCGATTGAAACGTTTATGGCGAACGTAGGATGAAAAGGGAACCCAGCTACAACATAGCCGCGACATGTGCCAAAACCTCTCATCTGTCAGACTCTACTGAACGGCATGGGGATGTCGCATGTTTTATAGCTTTTTGGTAGACCGAATGATACGAAGTTGTAGTTGATACGTGCGTCCACGTCGGCCCGGGATGCCGATCCGACGTTCCTCGCCTCACAACAA
Source organism: Amanita rubescens (assembly GCA_015039365.1). Taxonomy (NCBI): domain Eukaryota; kingdom Fungi; phylum Basidiomycota; class Agaricomycetes; order Agaricales; family Amanitaceae; genus Amanita; species Amanita rubescens. The sequence goes on from WION01000457.1 coordinate 12,082, forward strand.
GATCTCGTCGCAATCGACATGCATGTATGCACCTCTTGGCCCGTGATCATGCATACAATGCGCATATACACGTGCGCTCCTCCCATCCTGACTCTGAGCACAGATGAATCCCCCACACGTAACGTTTGCCGCTTCAATCCAACTCAAATCCAACAGTGAACCTCGCCCCATGCTAAGGCGAAATCCTAATCCGAACAATGCCACCAACACAAGCCCCCGCTCCCCACAGTCCTCAACTTCTCACCCAGCTAGCAAACATGATCCCTATCGTTCTTCCCAACACAGCAATACCTCCCATCCCATCCTTACCCGGCAACTGGACAAAGATTCCGAGGACGCGCACCATTGAAAGTTCATGTTATCTACCTTTCCGATTCAAGCCACTTAACGGCGTTAAAATAGCAGTCCTTGTTCAAAAGCCTCATTCAACCGCTAGCAATTGGCATGAACAGCGCGATCACCCCCCTTCGCACGCTGCAAGAAACACTGACGGTCTTCAAAAGGACCCGCATATAGCCTCTTTTCTCGTGAATTCGCAAAGAGGGTTTACATTTACGGCCTGTCACTTCTCATCGGAAGACAACGGGCCGGATTCTACCGAGTTCGGAAGTTATGTTTTCTGACGCGCTGGGTTTATGCGTGAGCAGATGAGGGAGCTGAAATGGTTCTTGGGCATCAGGTTTCCCGGTACGTTTACTCTTTACCGGCTTTCTTCCTTTGCTCAGCGTGCTGATAGACTTGACGACACCCCGTCTGTTCATCTCTTATCATTGGCTAACGATATTAAATAGTGGGCTCCCAGGTCAACGTCCAATGCAGACAACGATGTATGTATGCGTACGCATGTGGCACTCTCCACATGTCCTCACTTACGCAACTTTTGCAGGACAGCAATGGCGCGGAGTTAAACGCTTCTTGAAGTTGTGGGTTTCGGTGGTGCAGTGACGATCGTTAGGTGTTAAGCGTTAATGCATATATATTATATTATTCTTCGTATACAAGAAAATCATGGAGTAGAGCGATACTCCACGCGCGTTTGGAGATGGTAAAGCCTAGTTTGACTTCGAAAGGGTGGAGTGAGAAGGTGGCCCGTATCTGCGCCGTGTGAGATGATGCCTCTGGGGTACTCCCAGTAAAGTCCCGTAGTATGGGAACATTTGATTGTTGTTTCGAGAGAATGAATGGATCGGCTGGAGCATCTTGTTGAAGTCTTTGATCCCGCTCTGTGCGTACTTGCGACCTATGGCAACAACATGCAAGGATGTCAATAAGCGATGATAAATGTAAGCGGGTAGCAGAGCGCACCTTTTGCTCAGAGTAGTGTGAAGAAAGTCGCGGTTGAAGATTGTCGTTCCCTCCACGACGGCTACCAATGAACTGCCCAGTTTTGCACCTCAGTTCCTTTGATTATTGCAGCGCCGTACCCGAGTGGTACATGCAAACAATGCACAGCTACAAAGAGCGACGGTTGTGGAAGCCTGGAAGGAGAGACTCGCTCCCACACTACCTCAGTGACTACTCGTGAGTCGTACTCTTCAAGTTAGATCATTCGGACTCCTTCAACACGTTGTTACTCACGTTCGTCGCTGCCCTTGGCGGCTCCACAGCTTCCGACAGTTGCGCCTTCGACCACAGCCTGGCACCTGCCCACAGCATGAGTCTTCTCTATGTCCATAACCGGAATCCCATCCTCATCCTCCTGTAAGTCGCATCATGCTTGTTTTCGCGCTTGAAGCAGCCGACTCCCGCTCGTAGCTGAGGCAACCCCGATGGTCACTGATGCTCAAGTTTTCCACGGTCTTCACTGTGACACTGGGCGTCACATCCATCCTTTGACTCCTTGCCCTCAACAACGACATACCAACCAATCACTTTTTTATAAGGTAACCTTCAATTGCTCTACAATACATATATGTTAACTACTCCATTCCCACTCCCATCCCTTGTGCTGCAGCTAGCATGTCAGATCTGCCTCAGGCTGTGAACCCTGGGTTTTTCTATGGAGCCCACAACATCTATATGCCAGGAGCCCAATTGACAGAGGTTATTGAGTTCAACAAATATTATTTGCTTCCAGCTGGCAGTAATCATGATGTGCAGATAACCATTCATAATAACATTGACAACCATCCAACACCTTCTGTGACTCTACTACCACCTTTACCACCTCTGAAACATTCCAGTAATTTCTTTGTGGGTAGAGTTAAGTACTTACAAAGGTTGAAAGACTATTTTGGCCCCCATGTTGAAGGCCAGAGAAAGTCATTCCTCTTGTATGGCCTGGGAGGCATTGGCAAAACTCAGATTTGCCTCAAATTCCTTGAACAAAATCCTAGTTTGTAAGTACATCCTGAGGTTTATAATATTCAAGATAGGTAACAATTTCCAGATTTTCTGACATCCATTGGCTTGATGCCACTTCAGAGGATACTATTGCACTTGGATTAATCCAGATGGCCAAGGCAAAAAATGCACCACAGGAAGTGGGACAATCACCTGGACTTGTTCTCCAATGGCTTTCTCAAAGATCCAAGTGGCTTATCATATTTGACAATGCAGATGGTCATTATAAAGTGGTTGAAAAGTTTGTCCCTCCAGGAAATCAAGGAAATATCTTGATCACAAGCAGGAATGGGGAACTGAAGAGATTAGCATTGGACTCAGAGAATGTGGCTGATATGCCAGAGGATGAGGCAGTTTCCATGCTTTTGAAGTCAGCCATGCTTGATGGCACATCTGAGGATATTAAAAATGCAGCAAGGAAGGTTGTGTCAGAATTAGGTGGAATACCACTTGCCCTTGACCAAGCAGGTGCATACATGCAAAAGTGTGGATGTGGCATTGATGGCTACCTTGATCTATACAGAAAAAAAAAGCACAAGCTAATGTCAAGAAAAGAATTTCAAGGTGCCTCTGGTTATGGGAGATCAACATATGGGACATGGGACATTTCATTGCAACAAATTAAGGCAATGGCAATAAAAGACTATGGGGAAGAAGCTGAGGCAGCACAAAATGCAATTAGGTTGTTGAAGATTTTTGCATTTCTTAATCATGAAAACATACCAGAAGAAGTATTTCAGAATGCTGCAGAGAACTACATGAATAGCTAGTGTTTACAGGTCAGGTTATGATGACCGAAAAATAACTGCAACCGGACCAAACTGGTACCGGTTATGACCGGACCATCGGTCACGGTTTTACTGGACAACAGTTGGTCACGGTTACGGTCATGGCCAATGGCCCAATTTGCGTGACCGATGCATGACCGGTCATAACCGGTCATGACCGACAAATGGGCCCTTCACAGCAAACTACTGTCTACTATATAATACATTGTCAATTACTGATACACCCTACATCTTGTTGTAGTATTGAAACTGAAAATGAAGGTCAAACATCGAAATCTGATTGAGAAAAGGATGAAAAACTCACCTCTGAGGAATCTGATTATTCATATGATCCTGGTGACCTTCTAGACATTGATAGCAGTGAGAGTGATGACTACAACAATGAGAATGGACATTCTACAGCTTCTGAGACAGCTGTAAGACCTGGATAAGGTGCCAAACCCTTATCTCCTCAAGTGAACACTTCAAATGCTTCTAGAAAATCCATTTCGCATCCTATGGCCAATCTGACTTTACCAACGGATTCTACGACCAAGAATACACCTAGTAATACACCTGAAACATCCAGAACCTCAACCAGATACCCCATCTGCTTCAAAACCCTTATCTCCTCAAGTGAGCGCTTCAAATGCTTCTAGCAAATCCGTTTCGCATCCTACAGCCAATCCGACGTTACCAACAGATTCTACGACCAAGAATACCCCTAGTAACACACCTGAAGCATCCAGATCCTCAACCAGAGACCCCATCTGCTTCAACACCCTTATCTCCTCAAGTGAGCGCTTCAAATGCTTCTAGCAAATTCGTTTTGCATCCTACAGCCAATCCGACGTTACCAACGGATTCTACGACCAAGAATACCGCTAGTAACGCACCTGAAGCATCCAGATCCTCAACCAGAGACCCCATCTGCTTCAACAGCCTTATCTCCTCAAGTGAATGCTTCAAAATGCTTCTAGCAAATCCGTTTCACATCCTACGGCCAATCTGACGTTACCAACGGATTCTACGACCAAGAATACCCCTAGCAACATACCTAAAGCATCCCAATCCTCAGAAAGAGATCTGATCTCCTCCAAACCCTTATCTCCTCATGTGGGTGCTTCAAAACGCTTCTAGCAAATTCGTTTCACATCCTACGGCCAATCTGACGTTATCAATGGATTCTATGACCAAGAAAACCCCCAGTAACATACCTGAAGCATCCACAGAGAACGGAGAAAGGACTTGAGCAACGAAAAAGAGCAGGATGAGATAACAACTGTGATGATGTCACATGTGTCACTGCTGACAAGCGATTTTGCAGTTCTAACCGGTCATGACCGGTCATGAGAGGCTGACCGGACCAGTTGTAACCGGTTACAACTGGTCCGGTTACAGTCACTAGATTTGGGGAGTTGTTCATGACCGGTTACGGTCACGGTTTTCCCAAATTTGGGCAAAAAACCGGACCGGACCGGAATAGCAGTATCAATAAGGGAAATTCTGATTTTCCACTAACACTATTGGATCATCAGACCTTGTTTTTAGGAGAAGATGGAGAATGGGACAGAATGCAATTTTTGGATGGAATAAAAGTGTTGCTTTCATTTTCTTTGATCAGCATTCTTAATCATTTCTATTCAATGCACCTATTAGTCAATGCCTGGAGCAGGAGTTGCATACCAGGAACAGAGATTAGTGATCACTATCACAGGGCACTGAGCATTGTTATGTTGTGCAGTAGTTCCTGACTGGGATATTGATAATTATGCATTTTGTAGACTACTTGCACCACATGTCAGGTCAAACCTTTTGCATGGGCAAGAATTGGGACTGAAAAATAAGTACTATGATTATGAATATCACAGGTTTTCAATGGTATTTGATCGTGTTGGCAGCTGGGGTGAAAAAGAGAAGATTTGGGATGCAGCAGTTGATCAGAGCAACTGCAATGCTTGGATCAGACAACCTATCTGCTCTCGGTGCCATGCACAATTTGGCAGTAACCTACAAGTATCAGGGAAGGTGGGATGAAGCAGAGAAGCTACTGGTGCAAGTAGTGAATGAAATAAAAGTAAAGCTTGGATCAGAGCACCCAGATACTCTCGCATGCACAAACCAATTAGGATCAATATATATGCAACAGGGAAGGTTGGATGAGGCAGAGAAGCTGCAAATAGAAGTGATGAATACACGAAAAGTAAATCTTGGATCAGACCATCCATCCACCCTCATCACTATGCATGAATTGGCAGTAACATACAAGAAACAGGGAAGGTTGGATGAAGCAGAGAAACTAGAGGTAGAAGTGATGAATGCACAGAAAGTAAAGCTTGGATCAGACCACCCATTCACTCTTGCCACCATGCACAATTTGGCATCAACATACAAGGGTCAGGGAAGGTGGGATGAGGCAGAGAAGCTGCTGGTGCAAGTTGTGAATGCAACAAAAGTAAAGTTTGGATCAGAGCACCCATATACTCTCACATCCACAAACCAATTGGGATCAACATATCGGCAACAAGGAAGGTTGAATGAGGCAGAGAAGCTGCAGATAGAATTGATGAATGCACATAAAGTAAAGCTTGGATCAGACCACCCATCCACTCTTGCTGCCATGCACCATTTGGCATTAACATATGGGCATCAGGGAAGGTTAAATGAGGCAGCAAAGCTGCTGGTAGAAGTGATGGATACAGGGAAAGCAAAGCTTGGATCAGACCATCCTGACACCCTTATGACCATGGCCAACTTGGCCTTGATATATAAAAGTCAAAAAAGGTTGGGTGAATCTGTGTCTCTATTAGCTCATGCAGTTCAGAGCATGCAGCAAGTTATGGGATATCAACATCCCACTACACTTAAGTTCAAGCATCACCTGGACATCATTCTCAATGAAAAACAGGCATATGAACAGCAGGCCACCAAAACTGATAGGCCAAGCACCAGCTCCATTAGGCAATTTATGAGCAAGTTTTTGAAGAAAGTTAGGAAGAATTTGTGAAACAGTCAAGGTTTGGATACAAATTTGATCTGGATATTACATATGTAACCATTTCAATATCAGTGACTTACAGACTATTTGTATACATATGTTCCTGTTTTTATGTATCACTGTTCCACAATTTGTGTACATGAGACAACATTATGAGCTATTCCTAGAGCATGTCATGTTGTCAGGAAACGGTTATACTTTGTTGCCCTGAAAGCTGTGGAAGTAGTACATATGTATACTATATGGTAGTGACAGTATATTACCAAACAAAATGGGGCTGGAGTACCAGATGAATGTAACAGCTAATGGAAAGAAGGGACATTGCCAGGAAATATACTTGGATTGGAAAGTAAGGACCAGCTTTGTATATACATTTGTGACGTGGGTCAAGGTTTAAAGAGGTACCCTCCTTCCCTCTGTACTGCATCAAACTTTAGCTCGGCGAGAGTTTTGCCCGACATCATGTCCTCGAGTGTGCATGAGACATGGTCACCTGGGTTCACAGGCCCCACACCTGAGGGCGTCCCCGTCAAGATCAAATCACCTTCCTGTGTCAAGGTATTCTCTACTTTAGCGCGAGGAACCGGGAGAGAGGGGGAGCGTACCTCTAGCGTCATAATCGACGAAACGTGCTCTATCAGTCTCGGAATACCAAAAATCATATCTTTTGTTTTTCCATCCTGCTTGATTTCGTTGTTCACTGCGAGGGTGAGTCTTAGCTCGGTTGGATCCTTGATGTCTGAGCTTGCGAGGAAGGTGGTACTGATGGGAGTGAACCCGTCAAAACCTTTCGCGGTTGACCATGGTAAGCCGAGTGATTTCACTTTGGATTGGAGGTTGCGGGCGGTCATGTCGACTGCGAGGGTATATCCGGCTATGTAGGAGTGGGCATTGGAGGGGTGGATGTCTCGCCCACGTTTGGATATGATGAGGCCGAGTTCGACTGCGGGCGTGTGACGTGAGGGAGGGTATAGGAACGGAATGAGGAGATTGAACGTACCTTCATGATGTGCAATGATGCCTCTGGGTATCTCTAGAGTGCCGCCAGAGGGGAGGTAGCTCGTTGTTGGTTTGAGGAAGAAGAATGGTTCGGTGGGTGCGGTGTTGTTGAGCTCTTTGATGTGGTCGGCGTAATTGCGGCCTATTGCAACGATCTGCACGCATCAGTTACTTGAGCGGTGATGAGCGTGGGCTTGGTGGGGCAAGCGTACCTTTTTGCCTGTGCGAAGAAAGTTGCGTACGGAGGAAGACGCCATTGCCCTGGGAACTTGGTTGCCGGCCGTCCGGCTTCGGCCGCGTCGCAAGAACGGCCAAGCGCTTCTGAAGTTCTAATTTCATTGTCAGACAGTTGATAACGGAATTCTAGGCGAGTCTATTCTAAACACTTAGAGAACTTCGGGCCGTGTGCGATGGGCCGCTGTAATGTAGAGAAATGTTTCAAAGCTCAAGTTTCTCATGTAGAGAGCTGTCCGTTTCATTTGCGCGGGGATCCACAAGACGTGTTCCGTAGGCAGACTCTTGGCATGTCGTGATGTTTTCTTGGCTTGGCTTGGCTGTATGCACGCTACGTACATATAAAGAGGTCGGCTGAGTTCGGAGTTTTCTGAAGCATGTCTACAAGTCCCAGGTAAGAACGGAATAGCACGCGCAGCCGGAATGTAGTTTTCTAATATGTTCGCAGCCCATCGGACACGGCGCACCTCTCTCCAAGCTGGGTAGTTGGGATCTTCGTAGTACTAGGTGAGTAATCCAGACAAGAAAATGAGTGGTATACTGATGGGAAAGAGACTAGCATTAGTGGGAGTTGCTATAATAGCGACTGTTGTGTACGAAAAGAGATCTAGACGGAGAGTCATTTGACCGTGGAGTCGGATCGGAGTGTCGGCCGAATCAAAAATCATTTAAACCTCGAGTCATTTTCTCATCCGCCAAAATGTCCTTTGCTACCTCAAAATTGCGTCCAAGCCACGCAAAGGCTTTCGTGCGCCATCGTTCATCTGCAGCAGTAGCAGCATGCCTCGTCATCATCTCATCTAGAAGCAAAATCAAGAGTTAGAGAACATGCTAGACATATTAGTCGTTCTACAACCGCAAACGCTACCGTCGCTTCCTGCTGTGTACGTTCTTCTCTTTCTTCACCCAACATTCTCAATAACACTCGCATAGGAGGCCAAATCCTTCTCATACTTTCCCTCCCGTATCTCTGCCCTCAACTTCACCAAGCCCCTCTATCCCCGACCATGGACCCCTAGATCACTCCTTCGTCGGCCTCTCAGGCGGCCAAATCTTCCACGAAATGATGCTCAGACATGATGTAAAACACATTTTTGGCTATCCCGGCGGTGCCATCCTCCCTGTCTTTGATGCCATTTACCAATCTCCTCACTTTGATTTTGTCCTCCCGCGACATGAACAAGGTGCAGGGACATATGGCAGAAGGTTACGCCCGCGTATCCGGAAAACCCGGCGTCGTTCTCGTCACCTCCGGCCCAGGCGCGACCAATGTCGTCACACCCATGCAAGACTGCCCTCTCAGACGGTGTCCCCCTCATCGTCTTCTGCGGCCAAGTAGCCACCTCCTCCATCGGCTCAGATGCCTTCCAAGAAGCAGACGTCGTCGGCATCTCCCGCTCCTGTACAAAATGGAACGTCATGGTCAAGGACATCGCCGAGCTCCCACGCAGAATTAACGAAGCCTTCAAAATCGCTACTTCGGGCCGTCCAGGCCCCGTCTTGGTCGACCTCCCAAAAGACGTCACAGCTAGCATTCTCAAAACTCCTCTATCGCGGAAAGCCACCACACCAGGGCATCAACCTCGGTTTGCCCAGTAACCCCCTGGCCATGTTGGAGCCACCCTTCGACCCCTCCCTCATCTCGCAAGCCGCGACTCTCATCAACCAATCTCAAAAACCGATCATCTACGCAGGCGCGGGTGTCCTTTCCTTCCCCCGCCGGCCCGGTCCTCCTATCCCAACTGGCAGAGCAAGGAAACATACCCGTATGCACGACCTTGCAAGGTCTCGGGGCGTTCGACGAGACAGCCGACAAAAGTCTACATATGCTCGGTATGCACGGAAGCGCCTACGCCAACCTCGCTATGCAACACGCAGACGTGATCATCGCCCTCGGCGCACGTTTCGACGATCGCGTAACTGGAAAAGTCGACACGTTCGCCCCTGCTGCACGAGTAGCCGGTCAACAAGGTCGCGGAGGGATTATCCATTTTGAAATTATGCCCAAGAATATTAATAAAGTCGTTCAAGCGAATATACCCGTCATGGGTGACGTCGTGTCGAATTTGAGAGCGCTCGTGCCTGGTATTAGGTTTAACGAGCGTAAGGAGTGGTTTGAGACGATTAGGGGGTGGAAGAAGAGTTATCCGTTTACGTATGATAAGAGCAAGCCTGGGGAGCCGATGAAGCCTCAGGAGGTGATTGAGGAGATGGATAGATTGTTGAGTGGGAAGAAGGAAGATGTGATTGTCTCGACGGGGGTTGGGCAGCATCAGATGTGGGCTGCGCAACATTTTAGGTGGAGGCATCCGAGGTCGATGGTGACCAGTGGTGGATTGGGGGTCAGTCGATTCGATGCGTTTTTTCTTTTGAACTTTATCTGATTTGTTTTTTTGACAGACGATGGGATTCGGGCTACCAGCGGCGATTGGAGCCAAGGTGGCTGCACCCAACAAAATCGTTGTAGACGTCGATGGCGATGCGTCGTTCAGTATGACGGCGATGGAGCTAGCGACGGCTTCTCAGTACGGTATCGGAGTCAAAGTCCTTGTTATGAATAACGAGTTCCAAGGAATGGTCCTTCAATGGCAAGGTTAGACGCCCTCGTGTTCTTGATTGACTCTTTGCTAACCCGGCGTTTTAGACCTGTTCTACGAACAACGCTACTCCCACACACGCATGACAAACCCAGACTTTGTCAAGCTCGCCAACGCTATGGGTGTCCACGCTCTGCGATGCTCTCGTGCGGAAGATTTGGGCCAGAAAATGAAAGAGTTTTTGGAATACGATAATTCCAAACCGGTTTTGTTGGAGTGTGTCGTTGAGAAGAACGAGCATGTGTTCCCTATGGTGAGCGTCGTTTTTGGGGTTGTCCTCGACGTTTTAGCTGATTGATGTTTCTTCCAGGTCCCAGCGGGTAAAGCGCTACATGAACAATTGTTGCATCCTTCCTTGAGAAAATGATCCCTCGAGCATCTCAACGCAAAAAGCAGTCTTCAAAGATTGCATCCGTCATACTAACGGACGTCACGCTGCGCATTTCGTATCACATTTACACGTTTTTTTCTTTCCTTGTTTATTGGCAGGCAACAAAAGACTACTTTAGGATATTTAATATATACAAGTAGTATTAGACGTAGGTGAGAAAGAGAAGAATCGCTCGAGAGAAGAGTGGAATATAAAATGTAATATACCTTGGGTTTTCCATACGTTTGCGAGTTATATAGCAATGTAGGCACTAGTATTCGGAGCTTTGGAGGCATGTGGCGGGCCTTGACCAGAAAATGTGCTGAGGCGGATTGTAGAGTATCAACACCGTTCATGTTCTTAACTAAACCAGATTTATTATTAGCGTATGCTAGTGTAATTAAAATTTCAAGGTAATATTGATGCCTGCCTCCTTCAACTTTGCAATAACCTCGTCAGACTCTCGTTGTTCATTTCCGCCACGCTTGGTATGAACTGTTACGTCCTTTATAATAGTCATATCTTCTCTCCAGCTACGACTATTTCCAATCAACGCATTGACTGTTTTCATGCGTGTTTCCACCATGCGAACCACCTCATTGACATCACAATCGATATTGCCGAGGTTCAAGTTTGTGAGAAATCGTCCAAGAGTGCCACTTGATATACCAATGATAGCTGCATCGTCCAATATAGCATCACGTTTAACTGAAAGCGTGCGGAGCATAGGTGCATTCCGTAAAATAGAAGAGGTTGATAGCGGAAAATTGAAGAGTTTGATTTCTTCAAGTCCTTGCATATTATATTGTTGCTTAATAATCTCGAAGGTTTCGAATGCCCAGGGGCCATATACATGTAGCTCGAGATTGACGAGGGAAGGACATGTGAAACTGCGCAGAATCACATTAAGATCTGTGCTCTCTTCCACGTCCTCTTCAATTGTCAGGCAGAAATCCCGTAAAGAAGGCATGGTTAACTCCTGTAACGTGTCGATTTGAAACTTCTCTAACCCGAACTTGAGCACTTGCAGGTTTGGAGTCTGGTGCAAGATTTCGACAACGGGGTCCACAAAATTGTAGAAGCCGATATGCAGGGATTGTAGCTGGCTCCATGGAAAAGTTGGCGAGAGTTTATCAAGCCAGATATCTAACTCGTCACCGTAAATCGTCAGAGATCGAAGCCGGGTGATAAGATGGTGCGGATCATTCATGTTTATGTTCAGGTCGTCGTCGGAAAGTGTGAGGCAGAGGCTCAAGTCCATTAGATCCGATAAACTGGCCTCGGAAAACGTTGATAATTCCACCAACTCTCTATAGGTTAGGGAAAGATGGAGCCTCTTGACACGAAAGGGCAGAAGAATCGTCTGCAACACGCTGGCAATTTCATCGCTGTATAAGAGCGAGATACCAAAACGTATTGACAGCCTAACCGGGAGCGTCCCAGCCCGCATAAGCCATCGCTGCCAATGACGAAGGTAGACAGCTTCGACAAAATTTATCCTCGGCGGATATATAAGGTGGGCATTGCTCCATAGCTCGAATGTGTGAAGTGCCACTCTTCGCCAATGTGAACACACGTGCGATATGGCAAGTTGTGGAGGGGGATCCATGAGTCTGGGGATAGGAAAATGCACAGGTCCATAATCTTGCGCAACTAGAATGAATATGCGACTGAGGACTTCGTTCGGAAGACGATTGTGATTGTGAGATGAAACCACGATGCCTAGGCGAACAAGGTCTTCTTCAATTCCTTTCCTTTTTTCAACGAGCAGCTCGATTTCTCGGTCGATGCATTTCAAAATCTCCCGCTTCTGGATCATGACATCACGAATGGCGGCCACGTGAGAGTCCTTTTGGGGGTTTTCTCCACCATTGAAGAAGCCCATCTACTATGTGCGAGTCGGATGTTTCCTTCGAGCAAGGAAGCTTACCGCAATTTCAAGTGGTAACTCGAATTTGGCCACGCGACAGTCGCGACTGTGACTGTGGCTGTGACGTGATCAAAGACCATTGCAACCCGGACGTTCATACGGCAAGAGAAGAACGGCATAGCTTCGCCCTTCAGACCATGTCCGAGCGCGTCTGGCACCAACTCTTTGGCGAGAAGGAAACATGCAGGGATTGACGATTGCAACCTTCCGGTGTAACATCACCACGCTGTGTTGACTATCGGTCAGTAATGCAATAAAAATGTTCTGGTATGCAGAACGTGCTTGAATTTCTGTGAGGCATGTATTTCCGTCCTCCGCTCTCGTGCTAGATTGAAACTCAGTTATCTCAGATAGGCTCAGCGCGCAATGGCCTCTACCTTCTAAGACCACCCCATGTAGGAATATCTTCTGGTTAAAACTTTCCTTGAGTTAATGTCGTTGTAGGCATGTCTAACCCTGGTAGGACAGCGGAGCGGACGACTCGAAGGAGAACTTAAGGATATAATCATTGTCGGGAAACAGCCTCGAGGTACAATTCATGCGTTAGTCCTCGACGCATAATGTGATACCACTAATATAAATGGTATATCTTCGTCGCGTGCCTCAAATTCCTTATATATATTCTCTCTCAGGGCCGTCGCTTATCTCTGACTGAATATATCTCAACACAAAGCCTCACTTTGGGAAAGAACCATGTTCTGGGCCCTGAATCGAGTGCGGCCAGATGCAGCTGTCAAATGAACGATGCAAATTCCAGAACAGAATGCGTATTCCCCATCCTGACTACAATTCTACGCACGATCTAACGTTTTGGCAATACAACCACCCCTTGTACCTGCCAAATTGCTGAGTTCAGTGTGCCCTGACACGTTCCCCTGGTTCACGTAACACCAAAAGTTATAAAAGGGAGCGAGCCCTCGATAGCTGCTATCCTCAGCACTTTGAACTCCAGAGCTTGCTTAATCTACGATGTCTTACGGTTACCAGATACAAAGCATTCACACCAAACAGTGGCTCATGTCTGAACCCGCCGGCCCCGAAATCCGCGTCACGACCAAGGCCAAATTCATCGACATTCGTGTATGTACATCCCTTACTATGATATTACCTTTAACCAACATATTGAAGCCCTTTTTCATTGTCCCTGAACCCCACTTTTCTGGAACTACTACCTGTATCATCAAAGACGGTAGAAACGGGTCGATGTGCATCAGGCCTGGACCCTTAAAAGAAGTACGTTACATGTTCTACTGCGGTCGGCGACTCATATGCTAAATATAATACTAAGCATATCGTATGGGGCAAGCAGCCTTATGAATGGCAGGTCGCTCCCAAAGGTAGAAATGACTACGAGTGAGCTAGAAGTAAATGTCATGACGATAAGATACCTGACGTGGCACAGAATCTATCCCGCTCATGAAGATTTGTACTGGTATCAGAAGACCAGTACTGAGCCTTTTGTACGTGCTTTTTTCGATGTCGAAGGAATATGAGAATGATTTACGTTTTCTATGATTTAGGTTGGTCTTGCTGATCGCGAAAGCCTCCGCGGGAACAACTCCGGTGTCTTCAAACTAATAGCTATCGATGATTGAGTAGTTCTCAGAATTATATAGCTTGTACCATAAAGGATGACGCGCACAACATGATGGGGGAAGGAGTGATGATTATGCAATTTATGCCATAGTGGTCGGACCTGACGCCGCTCAAACTTCCTGAGCTTGACCTGGATGCCATTGACAGATTACACTCGGGCGCCATCCATGCACCATGGGTTCTCCACGGTTCGATTTGAAGGATCTTACGAGTCTGCAAGAGTTGGGCCACAGTACCCGAGGGAGCGTCTGAAGGTTCAACGTCTAGCTTACAAGATGTAGATTATTCGAAAAAATACATTTATGCACAAATAGTGTATCTGTCATTGTTCATCTCGTACTTTTTTCCGCTTGACCTTTTGTCATGCACTCCCAGCCAGATCCATTCCAGGACTTGGATTCGGACTGCCATCTTCCGCAAATGTCCAGCTCCCCGTCGTTGCGGTGGGGGTAAGCGTGAACTCTCCCTCTCCTCTATTCACGCCTGCACCTGCACCCGCACCTCCGCCCCGACCGACCACCTCGACATGAACTCCAACCCTATTCCAGTTCCCATGGTCATGGTCATGTTCATCTTGTCCATCACCATCGTAATCACCAAAACCGTCAGCATCAGCACTGTGAAACTCGCCAAAATCACCAAAGTCGCCAAACGAACCGTCTCCGTCATCCGAGAAGGAAGACGAGAAGCCGAATGGGTCTTCACCATCCATTCCGCCAACAACTGCAACACTGGCGGAACCGACATCGGCAACTGGGCCGCCTGGGTGACGAACGTGCAGGCCACTACCGAATACCACCTCGTTACCCTGGTTAGCAGCGGCGTGTGCGTCCGAGAAAGGGCCGAATCCCCCCTCATCGTCCTGAATATGAGCAGAACGAGATTCGTGAGTAAGAAGAGGAAGAGGGCGCATGTACACGTACATCGTCGTTTACATTGAACGGGGAGCCCTGAGCCCGAGCACGAACATGTCCAGCACCCACGCTACTAGCACCTGACGCAGGTATCGTCAGGCCACGCGCTGTGGTAAATGAAGATTTGATGCCTGTAGGGTCAAACGAATCCTATGAAAGAGTCAACATCAAGAAACTGAGAAAAGATAGAAAACTCACGTCAAACCGTGCATCAACGCTGCTCAGCGGTCTCCGCTCCACCCCACTCAATGGACCCATAGCCAAAGAATGCCTCGTGGTTGTTATTGGAGGAACCGGTGAAAGAGTACTACTACTCTGAGGAGCAGCAGCCACCCCCAATCCGAACGTAGACTGGGATAACCACCCGCCGACTTCTTCATCTTCATCGTCAGAGCTGGAGGACCCTCCGCCATACGACACTTCAGATGAATGCATCTCTTGAGCCAGGTACGACGCGAACTGTTTCTAATCAGAACGTGTCTCACTCAACGTTTCGAACACTTACCCTCGGAGCGCTGCTATTTCCTTCTTCCTCTTCTTCCTCCGGTACGTCTCCATAGCCAGCCGGACCTGGCAAAGAACCAAAATCCGCCGTACTAACTCTCGGCGGGTGCCCACTGCCTAACCGCTTATTAAACTCAGTCTTGACCTCGTTCCCCGGTGTCATCCCCAAAGTGCTATTGTTGATTGTGGCGGCGGCGGCGGCGGTACTCCCAGCCAATCCGAATCCATGACCGGAACCCAATGAACGAGCGCCGTGACCAACTCCTCCAATCCCACCTCCAGCCATCTCCGTCGTCGTCGTCGCCGCTGCAGCAGCAGCATTAAACCCATCTGAATCGTCTTCGTCGACTTGCCATTTTGAAAACGCGCGTTGAGTAGTACCAGTCACAGCCGGTTTACCACCGCCGAGCATACTCGAATCCCGCTCTTTGGTCTCGTTATACCGCCCTTTCACATATTCTTCCCATTCGGGTACAGGTGCATACTTGATCAGGGCTTCGCGGAGATCTGGAGGATATCGTTCGAGCGTGACGAGCACGTCTTCTGCGATGAGCGTTAGGTGGCCCATGTAGCCTAACCGGACGCCTTTTGGCTTGAAGCTGTAAACATACTTATGTAAGATAATGGAATTCTTGAGGAAAATGAAGCGAGAGTCTCACCTTTCGACGTCATTTACTTTTTGGCCTTGGACGATCTGGTGCATGATCCTCGCGTCGCGGAAGAGCGCTATGGCCAACTCGCGGTTAAGCCCACTAGACACATTTCCAGTCAAGATTTGGTGTACAAGGTCGTATACGGCGCTATGTAGAAAGTTGTTCCATGGAAAATCGAAAAAGAGGTCCTATACCCCAATGTCGTAAGCACGCAGGGCAGAACGTGTCAAAACAAAAAAATCCCACCAGAAACGTGGTCAAGACGTTCAAGTCAATAAAACACCGTTTGAGCTTCTCCCCAATGCAGAGTTTTGTTTCTCGGACGAGTGATAGCGTCCTCCGCGAACTTCTCCGAGACCCGTGGAATCTTGATTGCGAAGGCGAGAGATCTTGAGAACGTGACGCCGTTCTTGACAATGGCGTGCCTGGAGACGTCCTTTCAGGCGGAGGCGGGCTAAAAGGGTTTTCAGGGGGAGGAGACATCGAGGAAGAAGCAGAGGAAGGAGGGAGTGGTGTTGGTTCCTGGGCAGGAGACATTGACTGAGGTTCATCAAACATGGCAATTTCTTCCATTGCGTCTTCATCTGAGCTTCCAGGCTCGTCGTCGCTACTCATTTCTTCGTCCGAGGAGAAATTGGGAGAGGCAGAGGAACGTGAAGCTCCGTGAACAGGCAGCTCCAAAGCAGGTTCCACCTCGTCTTGTATCGTCTCAATTGGCTCCCGTTCCCGATCACCTATCTGGTTAAGGGAGATAACTTGCGCGAGTCCTTCAAGTGCAGCGAGGCCGCCCCGCAACCGACCCTGTTCGTCATACAATCCGTCGTACTCCGATGGCCGGTTCAGCACCGACATGTTCGAACAATGCAATAACTCTGCAAACAGTTCGCATATCCGATACCGTTCCAGCGTAAGTGGAGTGATTTGACCAACGGTCGTTGAGACAGGACCAGTCTACGACGAGTTGAGTGAAAAAAAGTACGAAGCAACAACAGGGAAAACGCACCAGGGATCTCGGCGACCCCAACAACCGTTGTAGCTCCCCCATCCGCTCACACATGATCTCCAACAGCGGCCCAAAATGGACCACACCCATCCGGTCCACCATCTCTTGCATAGCATGCTCTAGCTCTTCTCTTCCATCTTCCGATTGCGTTTGTAAATGCTGTTGAATCTGTATCAGCCGATTCCGTACAGTATGGAACAGATAAGGCTCGTAATAGTCCGAGTTATTTTTTCTGATGAGCTCAATGACGATGGAGATGGATTGTGCGACAGATGACGTGGCAGATTCCAGAGTAGGTAGAGTTGGGTTTTCCAGCTCTTCAGCGTCTTCAGGCGCGACGTTGTGCCCTGGACTGAAATCGTACAATATGTATGACATGAGCTTCGACACGCTTTCTTTCTGGGCGAGTTCGCGAGCAAAGCGGTTGGAAGGTGGTCCGTTTTGAAGGTCTTCGGTTATGCCTGCGGCGGGTGAAGGGGTTGCCATTGCAATTATGTTTTTGATGAGTTCCGCCACGATCGTGTGCACGTCGGAGGTGTGTTGGGGCGCTAAGAAGTCTATCAGCCGTGGAATGAAGTTTTGGGATGATAACCACTGTTTTTGTCATATTTAGCAAGTATTTTGCATGAGGAACGTAGTACGCACTTCAAGGGTGCCAGCACCCTCGGGAAGCTCGTCCAATTGGATCATCCGAATCAACAAGTCTACAAA
Organism: Amanita rubescens; assembly: GCA_015039365.1. NCBI lineage: Eukaryota > Fungi > Basidiomycota > Agaricomycetes > Agaricales > Amanitaceae > Amanita > Amanita rubescens. Next base: position 29,701 of record WION01000457.1, read on the forward strand.
CGGCGGCATCTCAATATGCCGCAAGAAGCTTTCGACGACAGAAGGTTGTGATTTGATAAATGCCAGCATCTGAGGAAAAAAAAACATTTTCGAACCTCAACGGCTGGAGAACAGAGAAAAGGCACCTCTGTAGGCTTTTTGCTCAAAAAGACAGAGTTGATTTTTGCGAAATGAGAGGCCATGACCATACGTGTTTTCATGTCTTCGGCGGAGCGGTCGAGCACGGTCTCCCAGAAGGGTTCGAGAACCTGGTTTTGCTCGTTCACGCATGTCTCGACGATGGACCATATTTCGCTGCACAGCACTTCCGTAGCCACGTAAGGATACCTTGAGACGAACCGAGTAAGAAAAAAAACAGAGAGAATCGTAAAAAAAGTGACGGACTTGAAGCGACCCCGCTCTTCACCCTCAATCTGGCCGGTCACATACCCAAACAATCTCTGAAGCACGTTCACCCGCTGGAAATAGTCTATAAGTCTTGTATTCTGGGCTTTGCACTCTTGCAGTAAGTCATCTTCGTCTAGAATGGCTTCGAGAGACACGTCCTCCTTATCGAGCAGACTGTCTATGGCGGAACCATTGTGAAAGCCGAATCTGTGGCAAAATGACCGCCGAAACTGAGCAATAAAGTTCGGAGGAGGTTTATGCTAGACTACCTCCAGAACATGAGGTCTAAGATTCGGTTTCGGGGAGGCGACGGACGGAGGCGGTGGGAGGCTGGAGCAGAGCACTAGTAGCGGATCCGGTCAAGTAGCCGGTAATTGTATACTACTACAAGTAATTACATCCGAATTCTACGCTAACATTCCTCAGAACTACAAAATCTCAGCATTACGCTCGCCAATCTGAACTAACACACTTACCCGAATCTGATACGACCCGCTCGCTTTCGTCAGATATCGCACCCACTTGATGCTCTGGTAGTTGGTTTTCTCAAACACTTTCAAGAACCTCACTATCAGCCCAGACGCCGTAAACATCAACACTTGGAAATCAACGTCAATGGGCGGCCTTGCCCACACTTGTCGGTGCGTTGTGCTCGTCAGATCCGCTGCAAGGTTGAATCCACATTCTTGTCCTCCCTGGAGACGGGGTATCCTGAACGGGCGCTAAGTCCTACAGTTCTGAACAAACCATAAACAAACGTACTTCCATATAACAACATTCTCGTCAGGAACGTATTTGGCCTTGCCAGTAACGACTTTACAATCCACAGTGGTGGTGTTCAACGGCGTGGGTATCCGCAAGACAACGTCAGTCGCATATAGTTTGTTGTTAAAGTTAGCCTTGACAACGATTGCATACGAAACTTGAGTTGTTCCGATTTCATGAATGGTGGGAATAACACGTAATGGTAGCTTAACATTGGAAGTGCATCGATAACTGGAATGAATCAATAAAAATCTTGATTACCGGTCTGATGGGAATATACACACCGCATAAGCTCAAACTCCCCGTCGGGCGGGATAAAGCTAATGGTACGAGTTGCGTCGAAATCGTGCAACCGCACGCACTGATGGAACTGGCAATCGTCCAGTTGGACAGCGTCACCCGCACCAGGACCGTTCTTGTCTATCACGAGTTTGTCGTTCAAGCCAAACTTGCACTCGGGCGAACCAGACAAATAAGCCCGCATTTGAATATGGCCATCCACGTCGGCGCGTAAAACGCTACCTGGCGATGATCAGATTGAGACGTTATCCAAAAAAAGCCGAGTTGTTACCTTTCGCGCTCATACTCAGGTTTACCGTCTCCACGACATCCACAAACGCCTCGTTCTTCTTGTACTTGACATCCCCTCTCCTCCAACTCGTCGCACCCGTAGCTTGGACAGTAATCTTCGCTGACTCTTCCTATTCTTTGCTCAGCACGACGTAGCGAGTAAATAAGATGCACTGACAGCTGCAATGGCAGAAGAAACTATGCTTTCCGTGGTGATATACGTTTTCAGAGTGTCTATCTCGCTGTTTTGAGGGTATCCAAAATCAAGAATTTCTGTAGTTTTTTCGTTCACTAATGTATTTTTGCCAATTGTAGAGCACACGTACCATCGATTAACTCGTATATTAGAACAAAATTGTTCTTGACCGCTTCTTCATCAATCTTTCCAAAGTAGGACTTGGCGATGTTGATAAACCGGTAGCAATACTCAAACACAAGAGCTGCATTAGCGTTTGTCCTACGACTCGTTAGCACGCATAACGTAGAATAAATGAGACGTACTTTGTAACAGCGACCACATACAGGTTGTTCACCCTCACATGAAAAAAGCTCGTTGAACCAAGTGTTATAATAGGTGACCTAACGTCACTATTCGAGACGACTTGTATTCTGAATACATCGGCAATTGACCTTCTAAAAGCAAATCATCATTAGCGCGTAGCTTGAAAAAACACAGCGTTCTGATCACACTTAAAGTCGGTCCGATACAGTCGTGAGATTAGAACCTAGAGTCAAGAGTATATAAGAATCAAGACCGTAGACTTTTTCGTTGAATTTACGAACCTCTCCCTTTAGATTAAAAATGAAAAAAGCCTAGCAAAGCAGGAATGAGCACAGAACTGAGCTACAGAACGAAAGTTACGCACGGATATCATGAGCGAGGCTACTGTGTGTGTACCTGTTTGTCGTATGGAACCACCCACGTGGTCGGTCAGCATAGTTTCGCTTCTGCGAGACCGAGTGCAAGTACCTCTAACGCTTTTTGGGATCTGACATCGATAACGCTATCATCTATGCTCGCAGATATTATAAGAGGTGTTTTCAAGTAACATGCAACGAGACAAACTTGGACAGTCACGGCGTATCAGATATACAGCCGTTTTAGTATTCGTTCGTGATTATGCCTCGACCATGGTTTCGCCGATGAGCCTAGCCGGGTCACTGTGCTCTCTCCGCGGGAATCTCTCGGGGGGTGGATAAAGTGGCAACAACTCAGTAATCTTAGCGCGATCCCCGCGTAACGCGCTATCTTGAGCAAGGACGCAAAAACAGGCATCCGAACATCACTCTGGATATTACGAATATGGTACGTGTCATTCAGAGTCTAAACTCTCAAGAGCTCACGGCATATGATGAACCTGTCAGGTTTAGGCTATATTCCATCCATCCAACAAAGCGTCAAGAACGTAAACCACTAAGAATGCTGTCCACTATGCCATATGCAAATAACCGGCTATTCGGAACTGGTTCTAAGCGAACTCCTATCAACTTCTTTGTCTCACAGGGCTACATAAAGCTCAGGAGTGGCTCTAAGCGGGCTTTATCGACCAAGCTGTACAAGCACTGAGGTCAGCGACCGACAATAACCGAGCAGCTCTTCCTGACCTAACCAACTTTGCTAAGGAAGAGTTGATCATGTACAAGAATAATGTCGGACATGGTTAAGCCGGCAACTGTGAGAGCCGAATACGAGCTGAGCAGAGGGATTGCAACCACGTATATAAAAGTCAACTTAGATGCTCGTGGATCGTCACCCGCCGCGGCAACTACAACAACACAAGATGACAGACGCTGTAAGACGCTGTTGATTAAGATTCATAGAGCCAATCACTTAACAAGGTTCCTTCACAGGTCTCCAGAACCGAAATCAGCTTTTTCCGCAGAACAAATAAGCTCTTTGACTTTGACAAAGAATTATTCACCGCTTCATGCGAAAAGATCAAGCAGCTCGGATATCCGTTGGACGACCCAACCACGATGAAAGCAGCTGAACCATACATGAAGCTCGGGCCTATGATCACCGTCGGGCTATATCCACATGTCACAGATCAGGCCACTCGAGTGTTTATTTCCGTTTACGCTGGTCTGACAACACTAATCGACGACGCCTTTGCGGATAAACCTGGACCTATCAGCGAATTCAACTATCGTTTCGTTCGAGGCATTCCCCAAGAATACCCAGCACTAGAAACGTTCGCACGTCTTTTGCGTTTGTTCCGCGAGCATTGGAACCCCGTCATGGCAGATATGCTGCTGCAAAGCTCGATGATGTTTATCACGTCCATAACCCTAGAGCACGCGGTAAAAGATGCAGAGGTGAGGTCCTGGCCAGAATTCTATTTTAATACCCGACTCAACATCCGATAGTTGCCCACTTGCCGCAGCAGTTTAGAACTGGCGCGGTCATTCCGGGATATGTCCGGTATATCCACATTGTACTGTCTCTGGATGTTTTCTCCAGACACACCCCCAGAAATGTTTATGGCAGTAAGTATTATCCACGAGGTCGCGTTGTCCCAAAAATTGACTGATAAATAGGGCTTGCATCCGATATCCCGGTTTATCAACATCGCCAAGTAAGGCTATTCTCGCACCTTTATCGACCTTCGTCTAATCTGCCTACAGTGACGTTCTATCATTTTATAAAGAAGAATTGGCCTCCAGCTACAGCTCCCTGTGGGCTAGGACGAACAACACTAGTCAATTGGATGCCTTCAAAAAGATGGTGAATGATGCCGTCGATATATATAGAGACCTCGAAATGCTTGCGGAAAAATATCCATGCATGCATAGGCCTCAAATTGCAAACTTGTCTGGTTATTTCCGTTACCACCTTACACTCCTTGGATATCGGCTTATAGAACTGTTGGAATTGGACTGTGAGGATATTTCTTAGAATCCTGGTCTGCGCGTTCCGAAAGCACCAAAATTGTATATTTATATGTAAACCTTGCATTTATCATTCTACGACCGCATATGTAATTGTATCTCAATGCATTTTTGAATACTTTCGGTGATTGAAAGAGACTAATTCTTCATTTGCGATGCCCAAATGCTTACCCAGTGACGTCCTTGCTAAATTGACAAACCTCTCCATTTAGATTACAAATGTTAATAATAAAAAAGTCCTGGAAAAGCAAAAATGAGAGCAGAACCAAGTTCGGGAGAAGAGTACGTACCGCAGTTGAGTTTGTCCGTCATGCGTTGGCACGAACTGGAACGAACTGCCACCGTGTGCTATTCAACCGTGAGCACTACGTCCGCCGTGTATAAACCGTGGTGGAGCGTCTGACCTTACGCTGTGTCCATTTCCTCCATCGAGCAACAGTTGGGCAAAGGATTCAAGGTTGCAAACCCCGTACGATTCGGATACGATGATAACCGGCAAACCGGAACTTATTCTGACCGGAGCCGGAGCGGCAATGTTCTTAACTCATGTCCGGTCTAGCCACGTGGGGCACTATCTCTTATGACGACTGGCTTTTTCCACGTATGTCTTGAAAATGGTGTGGCGACCAGGTGGAGTTCAACATCCCCGTTCTGCACATGTACATGACAAACGTGGTACTGGTAAGATTCATACAATGGCGGTATATTCATTTTGAACTATCCGCTAAGTATACCAGCAGTTTATGTGATGGCTTTACTCTCAGGTTCATCTTATCCTGTCACTGTCAGGTAAATAAACTAGTGTTTGCCTTCGTGAGATAAGTTCCGTCATCGCTTATATCGAAAATGCTGTCCGCCATGCTATCTAGCAACTGCTGACAACACAAAATCGGCTATTCGGAATTGGTTCTAAGCGGATTCCCGTCAAATTTATTTATCGCACGGTTCAAACGTTCAAGGATGGCCCTATATGCCGACTCAACTGAGGTCAGCGAGCAGGACCGTTACGATACGACCGTACGATGCTGACAATGGTGCGTAGCCCTTCCCGAAAACGACCGTGATTGGTATGAACTTTCTGCAAGGGTACCGTTTGTCGTGTATGGGCATAATGTCGGCCGCCGTTGTGCCGGCGACTGAGCATCCGGATACGAGTCGAGCAATGGGGTTGCTACCACCTGCGATGGAGTATAATAGTCGAGTCGAGGTTCGTGGATCGCCATCCTTAGGCACCACTGCAATCAAAACACACTAGCATGACAGACACGGTACGACCTGTTGGTTAACTTCGTACCGCCTATCACTTACAAAGTTCTTTGACAGGCCGCCAGAAACGAAATCAAGGACGCGATTACTTACTTTTTCCGCAGAACCAATACTCCAATGAAGCTCGTAGAGTTCGACCAAGAATTATTCACCGCTTCGTGCGAAAAGCTCAAAGAGCTCGGATACCCTTTAGACAATCCAGCCACGATGAAAGCAGCCGAACCATATGTGAAGCTTGGGTCTATAATAACCATGGGGATGTATCCGAATGTTACGGATCAGGCCACTCGAGTGTTTATGACCGCTTACACTAGCGTGGCAACGATAATAGACGATACCTTCGCCGATAAACCTGGCCCTATCAACGAATTCAACTATCGCTTCGTTAGGGGCATTCCTCAAGAGTACCCAGCTCTAGAAACGTTCGCGCGCTTTTTGCGTTCGTTCCGCGAGCATTGGAGCCCCGTCATGGCGGATATGCTTCTGCAAAGCTCAATGACGTTTATAACGTCGATAGCTCTGGAAAACGGGATGAAAGACGCAAATGTAAGTTTTGGTCCATGATTTCGGCGGCGCTGCATGGCTCAATGTGCGATAGTTACCCACTTGCAACAATGTAGAGCTGGCGCGATCCCTCCGAGATATGTCGGGAGTGTCTGCACTATATTGCCTCTGGATGTTTTCTCCAGACACATCCCCAGAGATGTTCATGGCAGTAAGTATTGTCCACCAAGTTGCATTGTCAGTGTTGACAAATAAAATAGGGCTTGTCTCCAATGTGCCGGTTTGTCAACATCGCCAAGTAAGGCTAATTTAATTCCACGTTCTCGTTCACCTTACTAATCTGCCTACAGTGACGTTCTATCATTTTACAAAGAAGAATTGGCGGGAGAGACCTCGAATTACATTTCTCTCTGTGCTAGGACGAACAACACCAGTCAACTGGACGCGTTTAAAAAGACGGTTGATGATGCCGTCGATATTTATCGAGAGATCGAGAAGCTAGCTGAAAGGTATCCGTCTGTGTACGGACCTCAACTAGTGAACTGGTCTGGCTATTTCAATTACCATCTTACAGTCCCTCGGTATCGGCTTGTGGAATTATTGGAGTTGGACTCGGGGGGTATGCTCTAGGAAACTGGTTCACACTGCGTTCTCGATTATCGGAATGGGAATCTTAGATTTATTCCCGTCTTTCATGTTACACTAACATATGTAGTTGTAACTCGATGCGTTTCCGGCTTTTTTGCACTCCGCGATCAGAGTGAATTCGTGGTAATGCGACAAGTTCAAGCTGTCACGCGGCCAACGCCATCACAGCCACCAAGTGACAGCGTCTTCGTCAAGTCATTCATACTACAGAAAGATCTCTTTTGGCCTCCGTCGCAGGCTCGCTTTGGGTATTATTCGGCCTGGGTGTCCCTACTTACTTAAGACGAATTACATCGGATCCTTAATCCCGGACGCTGCCGTTCGCCGTTCCTCCCGTCGTTTTTTACTACTTTCTATAACCCATCATCAACAGTTGGCCCTAACGCCCCCGGTATTGATTATTGGCGACCTTGTATTAGCAAGCATCTTCGCATCCTCCATTTTGGACCTCAACAACAAAAGGCCATTCGCAGCCCAATAGCATCCGCTCACCCATGATTACCAAAAGGTCAATGTCTAAAATGAGCGATCAATCACCACAGATCACCACTCAAAATCTATCCTCGTCTGGGGCTTGCATTCTACCGTTCAATCGTCTCCTTTCTCGACCGTGTTGCGTTACACAGCGGGGAAAGACAATCCATGGGAAAGGCATCAGGGCGACAATGCAACGAGACCCCTCCGACAGTACCAGGAACATCAGAATCGAACAAGAATATCCGTCTATGTATAGCCCAGTACATAGCGGATTCGGCTTGCTATTGATATCTCTGGCATCTCACGGACTTGGCTTAAGGAAACGAAGGACGACGTCAATGGTGCCTAGAACACATTTACAGTTAAGTAGTAATGCTATTGTTTGCCGAGTAAAAATTCCTGTCGGAAAAACGGTGTAGACAGCGGGCTCCTTGTTATGTGACGTGAGACGGGTTCCGCTCAACTCGTCTCGATCACTGCGGCCATCGCACTTTAACACAGCCACTCCATTGCGGCACAGCCTTCGAACAAAACATACTCTTTAAGGATTGCGAGAGTGAATTATCCACGTGAGTAATTCGCCCTTGGGGTGTTCTGTTTTGGGCACACAACTGGGTTGACTTGCGGCCAATGTCCGATTCAGAGGAGCACAACAAAAATCTCGCTGCGTAGCGTACGAGGGTCTACGTCTACGTTTCAGCCTTTTCGAGATCACGGCGAACACCATATAGCCGGAATCTCCATACAAGCAAATCATCGATTGTGTACGTCATAAAATTAGACTATGTATGGCTTCATCATGCACGACGTCCAACCTGTCTACCCATAAGGGAGTGTACATCACATGCTCGGTTAAGGGCACGTCTGGTGACTTGCGGGGATGAGAAGCGATGTAGGAAGCATAGGATCAGCATAGTGTCTTTCTCTGCCACGATCTTCATTTCGTCCCAATCGAGATCGAACCTATTCAACATGGAGAAAACTTATGTCAAATCGCTGAAACATGAGGTAAAAAAGTTCCTGCTGCGCTTGTAATATGGGATCGCTAAATATATGCCACGCGGAACATCATGTCGCATCAATCTCCGGCCGCATGTTTCTCCAAAAAAGCGATGTAAAAAAGAACTCGTTGACATACTAGCCGGTCGGTCACTATAAATACTGAGCATCCTATCGACCTAGTTCTACACAACAGAACCCCTACACAGTCATGTCTGACACAGTAAGTGGTCTGCAACTCTTCGCGCTACACGGCTTCTGAACACTCGAACTTTGCAGACCTCCAGAGACGAAATCAAAGCTGTCGTCCTCGACTTTTTCGAAAAATGCAATGCCCCCATCGAAGTCGTCGATTACGACGAAGAACTTTATATCGCCACCCGGGAAATGATCGTACAACTCGGATACCCCTTGGACGATCCCATCACCATGAGAAATTTCCACCCTTATTTAAAGAATGCAGTCTACGCGACAGTGGCCTCATATCCTCACCTAATTGATCTGACCGTCCGAGCGTTCACAACTGCCTACATCGCATTATTCTTGCCCATCGATGATTATTTCGCCGATAAACCTGCCCCCATCAGTGAATTCAACAGTCGTCTAATTCGGGGGATCGAGCAAGAACATCCACTACTTGAGGCGTATGCAAATCTTCTGCGCGAACTACCCAAGTACTGGGATCCCGTGATGGCAGACATGATGCGACAATCTGCTATGACCTTTCTAACATCTTTGGTCATAGAACGGCAATTGCAGGATGCAAAAGTAAGCTTCGATTTTACTAGTCAAGGTTTCAGAATACTCAGATCTACTCCCAGCTACCGAATGTCTCTGAGCTCGCCCGGTCTATTCGGTCAATGACGGGAACATCATTGATACATATCATGTTCGCATTTCCATCTCGAGTGCCCCCAGAGATCTACTTGATTGTAAGTCCGGCCTTCTCTCGCTTGATGCAACGCTGATAGCAGAATTCAGGCGTTGCCCCCAATGATCGCATTTGTGGAACACACGAAGTGAGTATTACCTTTAAGCGTCCCACACCACTCTGACACACAATATAGCGATGTTTTGTCTTTCTACAAGGAAGAACTGGCGGGCGAAGACTTGAACTACATTTCCCTCCGTGCCAAAATAAACAAGACGACTAAACTGGAGGAACTCAAGAACGTTGTCAATGACTGCCTTGATTCACTCCAGAAAATCAAACAGCTAGAACATGATTTTCCCGACGTATGCAGACCGCTCGCGCCTTGTTGGCCTGGATATCTACGCTTCCATCTTTCGGCGCCTAGGTATAGGCTATTAGAACTACTAGAAGCACAGAATGACGTTTAGATTTCATATGGACATTTGACTCCTTTCTTATTTCCGGTTTGTAATGGCATGTGCATTGGGCATTTTTGAATAGAGAACATCATTACTATCTGATATACACAGTATTTCAATCATGACTCAAATAATTCATGGAAAGGAAACAAAGCAAGGCTCCGTCAAGACTTGCCCATCCAAGAGAGAGAGTTTCGACATCATCACAACTACCCGGCTGACCTTATAATTGCTTCCAGTCCATCTGCGATTGCAGCATTGATAAGCTTCTTAACCGCATCGTTCAGTTTCATAACTGTCAGCGATAAAACTTGCAATCATCTCCGTGAACAACGTCGTGAAAACACCATTTTCCCGAGCAAGCCGGATGTTGCAGCGTCAGCTTGGGTAACAATACGCGATGGGGAGTGGAAGATAAGCGAAAAGTGATCTTAGTTATATTGGCATTCCAGTTGAAAAGTGTAGATAGGAAGTTTGACTCCGGAGGATTTACGTGTTCGTACGTGCATCGAGTGCGAATGGCCAAGATATTCCCTTGAGACGCGGGGTTTGGCTAAACGGAAAATGGATTCGTGTAAGGCTCCAGGACCCCGACTCTCGTTAAACAGAAAACGAGTTGGTTTACCCCGTGGATTTGCAAGATAAAACAACTGCAAGACCGGTTACGCTGTCATCTATCCATCAAAGTAAAACTCTGTAAAGAGTCCAGAGGAAATCGCCTGATGCATCAAATCGTCATCCGCGAAGCCTACATCCTTCGGAGTTGTTAACAAGAAAACTTGCAATCGTTCGGTTCCATGTTCTTGCCATAAACAACGGCGCGAATGTATCATTTTGCCTAGTGTTCTGGGTGATGCATCTAGAGCAACACACGAGCCAAGTGTCAGACGCGTTAACTTGGGTAATAACGTGCGACACGCATGCGCAGGTGGAAAATTGGTAAGGCGAATAAGCACATCGTCGGTGAACATGGGATGGTTACGGCAGTTGTCGATGCACAGTGCCTGGACTGTTTCCAAACTCTTGTGTTCGATGAGTTGTAGCACATCAGAGCCCCAAAGGGCGCAGTCATAGAGCCTTATGGCGTCTAGTCTGCAGTTGGAGCGGGTGAAAAGGTCCAAAAGCGACGAGAACCCAAGAAAAAATGGTGTGTTGGGATCACGGGTTCTAAAAGTGATTCCTCTCAACGACGGTAATGTCAATGAGCTGAATAACGGGGAGTGATCTGCGGAAGCAATCCTAAGTGTCCGCAAACGGTGGTTCTCAACTATAGGTGTGCGAGGGAGACGGCTATCTTGATCTAAGGGGATATCAAGCGATGCTTGAAATTCTTCTAATTGTGGACATAGGCGGATCGCTTCTGACGCATCAAACAGCGAGATTTTAGAGGAGATGTGTAAATAGGAAATTTGACTCCAGGGTATTTGTGGGTTCGTGAGTGCAACGACAGGGTATGACCCAGATAATCGCGTGAGACGAGGACATCCGTTGAGCGTAAGATTGATTACGTTCTGCAATTGTCCATCAAAGTGAAATGCCTGCAAGAGCGGTAAATTTCCCAGCTGCGGCCACGACACTGACGGAGTTTCGCACAACGACAGATTTACATCCTGCCATCTTGATGAATGGACGCCAAAGACAGATAAAATCACTTCGATAAACGCAAGCCTGGCCCTCGTATGATCCTTAGCACAGTTGTGATAATATGGATTATAGTCTAGACTCAATGTCAGAGGGAGAGCCCCCGAGCGCTTGAGCCATGTCGTGATAATATGAGCAGCGGCAGATACATCCTGAGAGTCCATATGCCGACCACGAATGACTATGCCCACAGTGGTCCATATCTTTGGTGTGGCCAGCGCGAGTTCCCGCCAGGACGAACAGACGAGACATAGCAAGAGAGGAGCATTACTTGTCAACATCCGTGCCGACTCCGAAGTCATTTTCGGTACGCATAGAGAGAAAATTTCCGCCAAGATTTCCCTAGGAAGTCGATTGATTGGGGATGACTCGGATAACGCTTGGTTCATCGCGATTACCAGCCTGAGGTTCCTTGATCCGTGCGACTGCAAGAGATTGGTGGGTTGACCATCCCAAGGTTTTGCGTCATCTACTACGCTTGTCAGTAACTGCCTAGATTGAACAGCAACTTCGGGGTAAAGCGCTCACTAGGAGGACTGGTCGGGCCTGGCATGGGAGTTGGGCCCGTTTGTTAAGCACTATTCCCACGGAGTCTTATATCTTGTCTGAATCGCAGCACGAACTTTGTTTAGTGTGCATTTTCCGAATACAAGACATATATCTGTACGAAACTAAAGACAAGCATATACGTTAATCCATAGAAGCATTGGTATAAGAAGTATTACGAAGAGCATAGATATGGCCTTTCGGTATTTTCATCAAAAGTCATCAAAATCATCGTCAGAATTACCATCAGATTATCGTCAGAATCATTAAGTCCATACTGGTCTGGATCCCCCTCCTTAATAGACGCATTAAGCCCATCTGAAACGGCCTTGCTAATCAAATTGGTGTCCTCCTCTTTGAGTTTGCCTATAACTGATAAAGATTTCAACTGTTCTGCGCCATGCTCCTTCCATGAAAAACGCCGCGAGTTCACCATTCTGCCTAGAGCGCCAGGCGACGCAGCTAGACACAGCTCAAACGTCAGGTGCGTCAACTTGGGTAATAGCACGCGAGACGGAGGTGAGGATGGAATGGAAAGGCGGATAAACA
>WION01000458.1:0-41981 GCA_015039365.1 Amanita rubescens
TCCCGATAGCCGCGGTCAATAAAGACGTCTGGACAGTGGAATTTACTTCGTCATACGCGCATGCGAAATCATAACAACCACCGCTTCTCAGTTGTTCAAAGCAACCGTTCATAGGACCGCCATTCGCAACTGGCATATGTACTTCAATTCAATGATTCGACATCAACAAATATGCCGGCGGCAAGGTGCGGCAGTGACAACCCAGCCGATCAATCGGCTGATCAAGTGCTTCACCTGACATGGCTCCGCCGCGGCTGAGGTGAAAAACTGGTGAGAAAATGGGAGCGTTCCCCCATTCGTGCTTTAGTGGATGACACCATCATATCTATATAGTTGGACGTCTTGTCGTCACATCGCCTCCTTTCTGCCATGAACAAGCGACAAGAAGCTTCCATGAAGGTCGAGGACTCCGCAACTGCAACGCACTGCCATGAACCTGAGGGCCTCGCCTGTAAAACACTGGAAGAAGTTGACGAGCCTATCGACTCGAGGCTTGATTCGTTGTCGAGACCGAGCTCGGATAAACTCGATCTTACCCTCACGCGGCAACTAAGCGATTTAGTCCAAAGTGTTGCTAGCCAGCGGCAGTCCGGCGACAGCACGGAAAAAGCAAAGCTAGAAGAGCCGATCTATGTGAGTTCACTGGGCCTTCCGTATTTCCTCTCTTATGTGCTCACTCGACTAGGTAGACTTTAAGGAAGGCGATAAAAGAAACCCAGCCAACTTCACGAACACGCAGAAGTGGATCACTACTTTCATTGCTTGCTACGCCACCCTATTAGCATGTACGTTCGCCTGCGTTGCTGTCGGTGGACCGGAACTGACACTTTGGTGCATCTAGCTACTGTCGCCACAACATACCCTATGGGATTCCCATCCATGATGATGCGGGATCTCAATTGCACGAACTTACAGGCAATCACCGGTCTCAGCGTCTACACTCTAGGATTCGGGATCGTTCCTCTCGTAACAGCATCGTTTAGTGAAGAATTCGGCAGAAAGCCGCTTTACGTTGTTTCCTCGTTCATATTCCTTATAATATTTGCCATGATTGGTTTGTAAGTCCTTTTTCTGTATCAGTCATTGAATGAGACGTCATGGGTCGTTATAGAGCAAAAAATATCCAAACTGTAATAGTCGGACGGTTTCTCCAGGGAGCTGCCGGGTCCACTGGATCAACGATGGTGGGTGGGACTATCGCAGATATATGGTCGCCAAAAGAGTAAGGGTTGTGATCACCCTTTTTCTTTGCGAATTAAAATATTTTGTTGCAGCCGAGGTATTCCGATGGCTCTTTTCTCTTTAGCGGCAATTGGCGGCGCAGGCCTTGGTCCTCTTATGTCGGGATGGATAGAGGTAAACCCTCACCTGGGGTGGCGCTGGATTCAGTGGATACAGATGATGTACGAATCTGTCGCACCATTACCTTTTTTACGCTGACAAAGGAGTAGGTATACTGGAATTTACTTTATCCTCTCATTCTTTATGCAAGAGACGCGATCCGGCGTGTTGCTCACGCGTCTCGCTAAAAAAATCAGGAAAGAAACGGGCGACAAGCGGTACCGCGCACGGATAGAAGACGAGAGAGCTAGTTTGTGGACGTTGATACGGATTTCGTGCACACGGCCGCTTTGTAAGTACATGAATCTCCTGTCTCTTTCTGCCTATTGAGACATACTTAGACTTAACCCTGACAGAGCCCATCGTCACTGCATTTAGCGTGCGTAGGGCTTCATCCCTCGCGTCGTACTCGTATCTGATATTTAACTGAAGCTGTGGGTCGGCTTTGCATGGGGCGTCACTTTTAGCTTCATCGAGTGTGTATAACACATTCCGTCCATCATGTTTTTTATTCACAGCATCCTAGTGTCGTTCCATTGATATTCCAAACATTGCACAACTTCAACACTGGTCTCCAAGGAACGACATTTGTATCTATGATGTATGTATAAACCTGTCTTTCCATTCTTTAATCTTACACCACTTAGAATTGGATCCCTATTAGGTCTAGTAACGAGCTACGGTCAAGATGCTTTGTATCGGTGCGTCGGAGCGATCTCGTCCTTTATATGACACCAAATCGTTCACTTTAGGAAAAACTTTGCCAAACGCGGACCCGAAGCGAGACTCTACGCTGCTTGTATCGCAGGGGTAATGCTCCCCGCTGGTTTGTTCATCTTTGCATGGTGTTCGTTTCCCCAAGTCAACTGGATCGGGCCCAACATTGGCATGGTTGTACGTTTTCCCCTTGCATTTTATTATCAATAGCGCCATTGTTGATTACATTTGTAGTGTTTCATGTGGGCTATATACATTATATATCAAGCTGTCTTTGCATACATGTCTGATTGGTATGTGTCATATCAATGTGGAAAGAAAAATGCTTCTGATGATTCTGAAATACAGCTATGGAACATGGGCATCATCTGCCTCTGCTGGGCAGAGCCTAGCACGTAAGCTCCGCCTCCTCGTAAACACGCCGTTGCCCTTTTACTTACACTTTCATGTCATATAGGTAACCTCGTCGCCACCGCATTCCCGCTATTCTCGACTCAAATGTTCGAGAGGCTCACATTCAAATGGGCAGGCACGCTTTTCGCGTGCATAGCTGTCTTGATGATCCCTATACCCTATGTAAGCTCTACTACATCCTAATGAGATGGTGTTGATGATGTTGCACGGTAGGTTCTGTTCTTCTGGGGCCCAGTGATCCGCAAACGGAGTAAAGTTGCTAGCAGGCTTCTTCAAGTATAGACATCATAGGCTGTTTGTATTATGTATAACACTCGAGCGACGGATTTCCTCATCGATAACTCCAAAAAGGCAGTAATGTGAAGATAATGCATTAGAGAGGCGTTGATAAATTGTCCGCTTATATGCGTGGATTCTAGTGGGGGACTGTGGACCGGCACTACCAGTATTTCCTAATTGAGCGCCCCTACGACGATAGAACGACGTGACGTAATGGCGAGACGCGAATTGAAACTCCGACCATCCCTCCTATAACTATTGCGATGAGCGACTTCCAATCCAACAGATCCTTTACTCCTTCCGATTCGCTCCATCCTTACCGCAACGTCGTACTTCCACCGTCCTTGATGCCGGATTTCATTACACTTTGGTGTCTTGTTGGCGACGATCCTCCATTTCAGGTATCCGTACATCGCGACGTCAAGGTCGACTTTTTGAAGAAGGCTATAAAGGCGGAAACATATCTTCCTGGTATCAATGCCTCCACTCTAGTACTTTGGATGGCGAGGGCATTCTGCAGGCTAACGCAAACAGCTGACTGACTCTATCTTGCCAGCTAAATGATCCAGAACCTGTGGATCCAGAAGATACCCTCATGCAGCGTATTAGGTCGAGAGGCGATGTGGCGACGTTCGCAAAGCGGTTGCCCGCTACACAAACCATGTCGGCGCTCTTTCCGGACCGGGACCCTCTCGACAACCATGTCCATGTTCTGGTGCGCCTTCCCTCCACAGGTGAGCCCATCGCTGTCGTGTCATTTGTCCATCATTAATCAAAACTCCGTTCGCAATGCTCTCATCTTATTAGGACCATCCTGGCTGGTTGAAATTCATAATGAACTGTGGGGAAAGCGTGATTTTTTTGGCAAGATTTTTCGTACCGCAACCCTGACCAAAGGTGACTTCACCGAACTTCAATGTCACCTGGACGCACTGAATCCGAAACGCAACTCTGATGAATATGAGGCGGAGGATGTTCTTGCCACGAAATCCGCATTCTTACGCGAGAGGAGCACTGGTCTTGACCTAGACCTTGGTGATGGCCTAGTCCCCCGTTTAGATGCCTCCCAGCCCCCATCTGATAATGTCCTCGACGACGACGTTGTGGATGACGATGTTGTAGACTGCGATGTTGTGGACGATGATGTTGTGGACGACGATATTGTAGACGACGACGACGACGACGCTGCCATGGTCATTGATTCCGACCACTGCTCAGGCGACACTCATCTTCCAAACGAAGCCACGGGGATTTTCCCCTACACCATTCGGTATGTGGACCTGACTGTCCTCCAGTCGAAGAAGAAGCTTCGCGTGCCACGGTTGATGCTCTTCCGAAACGAGTGGAATACCATGATAGACATCTTTAACAAGAGGAAAAAGGGCAAGAATGGAAGTGCCCTCTTCTCAGGTCAGCCGGGTATCGGTGAGCACCATTATTGGTATCTGACTGCCACTTCCAACCAACAAACCAGGGAAAACATGCATGTTGTATTCCATCCTCATTCTTTGCATCATTCTTGCCCAGCCAATCGTGTTTCAGGATGTGTCTGGCAAGGTCTTCATTATTGGTAATACGGTGCTCCCAGAGGGCATGGCACCGGGAGTATCGGCCGACGCCGACGACGTTCTTGCACTCGTCGATGCCGACGATAAAGTCTATCAACCTAATGAATATCTCTTTTGTCATGACGAATATCGCATACTGCTAACGTCTTCGCCAAAAAAGAGGAAAGACCGACGGTGGCTTACCCAAAGAGTTAACGATCAGCATGCGATGTTTATGATGGAGCCATGGTCGCGAGAAGAACTTGTTGTTGCATCGTTCGTGCATTCTGCTTGATTAATTCGCCTGCTTATGATTTATAGGTTGTTCCTGCAAAGCAACGACATCACTCTCAAGCGACTTCAGGAAGCTTCCCGTATTTGCGGGAACATACCTCGTGAATGTTTCGCAGCGGCAGTATCCTCTCGTGCTCTTGACGATACCAAAGCGAAGATCAGGAAAGCGATTGAGCAGACTAAGGAGTTGTCTGATACTATCATCACGATGACGGTGGATGGTGGCACAGTGATCCATCGCGTATTCCAAATACGCCCATTGTCCAAGCATCGGTTGTGGAACAAGTGTGCCGTGGAACCAGTTTCGGACTGGGCTTTCTCGGAGATGATGGTTGTCCTGGACCAACGAAGGGTGGGTTCTGCATACGATTTTTACTGTGCCATCAAAGCGTGCCGTGAATCTGCTACACTCGTTGGAAAGACATTTGAATGTCACCTTCACAAATTCCTGAAAACTTCTTCCCGGACCTTTACTATTCAGTCTCTCGATAAACGCTCCACTACTCATAACATTCGCTTCACTCCCAACACAAAACAATTCGGAGACATGAAATGTTTCACAGGCGAATTAGCATTGTCCGTCCAGAATAAAACATCATGCTACCTCCAGCCGCTCTCTCCTGTCTTTCCACCTTTCGACTCTTTCCTGTATCAACCCGATATTTCCCAATTCTCGCCTCTTGTCGCTTTGCAGGCAACTACAGCTGCCGACCATCCTATAAAGCTTAAAGGTTTGGAGGATGTTCAAACGTCACTCAAGCCTAAAGTCTCTGGGATGAAAGATCTTCGACCAACAACAAAAAGAAAAATGATCATTCTTTTTGTTGTCCCGGACACGTTGGGGGTGCCTTTTGCAAAGCAGACAATTGAGGGCGCAAAGAAGGGTGCACAAACACTTTGGTATGGGAAGACTGATCAGTACATTCTTGCGCTATCAGAAGCGGAGGTGTTCGGGGCAAAATAGTCATGATTGTGTTGTATCAAGTATTAAGTAATATACAAATGGCCCGGTGGGATGCAATCCTGGCTGAAGGTCTGCGCAATAAAGGCAAATATTTGAAAAATTGCACGACCCCAACGGTAGGTTTGACTCGGAATTCATGACTTTATCGTTAACATTAGCGGCGTCAACTCACTGACTCGGCCCGGCTCCCTCCTCCTAAGCGGTCCTCGTAACATTTGCGGAATAAGATAAAAGTTCGTCGCTTAATGTAGTCCTCCTCTCCCCTTTTGGGCCGACGCGCAACGTCAGTCGACGAAGACCTTAAGCTTGGACGTGAGGGAATCGACAGGTTACGTCGTGAAAAATCAGGTTCGGCCGTAAACGTGAGGATGGACGTTGAAACGGACCGCCATCAAGATATGTTCACGAGAGGAAGGGGCTGCTAGGTAGTACAGATGCAAGGAAGCGTTGAGGCATTTCGGCTCAGTAGCTTGAAGGAGTAATTATTGTGGTCGAATACATATGATGTCTAGACTAGTTAGTGTGAAATACCTCCTCCGTATGAAAAATTATATCATCTTCGCTACACAAAGCAAGCAGAAAACCTCGAACAAAAAGAAAAAGAAAAAGAGACGACGAATAAACACGAGTTAATATAATATACGATATACAAATAAAATCTATGTGGTACGACGGATATAATGACGAAAAAATACAGTTGAGATACCAAGTTCCAGTTATTGTAGTTTTTAAAATAAAAAAAACGTAATGTATGAATGTGCAAAAACGGAATGGTAGGCGCGCGCGATCAAAAAGTCCCGTTGTGAATTAGTCATCATCAGAGAGAACCGTCGTTTTCGCCCGTTCGTTTGTTCGTTAGCTCTTGAGTTGTTGTGCTGTCCAGAGAGCCGACCCTACTAAAAACATAGCAGCGTCGCAGCCGGCTCTCCTCCGAGGTAACTCCGTTGGGAAAAAAAAATAGAGTACACGGCAATTGCCTTGCTTGGACTCACTGCCCGCCACTTCTGGCAGCCAAGGCGCGCTGCCTGGCTTTCTCCATCGACTCCCTCAGCTCAGGACTATCAAAGGTATTGATGTCCTCGCTGCTTGTCCAAAGCCTGCCGGAAGAAGCGGGCGAGGAATCGAGCGAGAGTCCTGTGCGGTGTGTCCGGCGGGGAGTGGACGGGGCTTGAGGAAGAGAAGAGGTGCTGGCTGAGAAGGATTGGTAGATGGACCCGGGATCAGGTTGCTGGTGACCCCGACGACGTCTTTGCGATGTAGAGGCAGAGGCGGAAGTAGTATGTGAACGACGACGACTGGTTCTTGTCCGCAGTGAACTGGAAGCAGGGTCAGAGTCTTCCCATGCACCTGAGCCATCATCAACTTCATCCTCTTTCGAGTCGGATATAACAACTATTTCGCAACCGAGAGCTCGTTTGCCTTCAGCTATCAGAACCGAGAGTTTGTCTCCGATCCAGTCCATCTGTCAAGTAGAGTTTTATTGTTCCGTGCACGTGACGTCATAGGAAGAGACATACCTGGTCATCCACTTCGTTTACCGGTTCATCGAGGACAGTGGAGGGCTCAAAGTCGAGCTCGGGTGTTCCTGAAGTGAGGGCGGGGGGGATGTTGGAACGCGCACGCGTAGAACGTTGACGATAATTAGACCGTTTAGAGTAACCGGCTCCGGGGCGGTGTTTACGTGACGGTTTAGGAGAGGTCGGGCCTGGTGACCGCTCAATCTCGGATTCTCGATAAGGGGGAGGAGGTAGTTGATCGGTTGCGCGTGGTTCGGAGGATCCTCTCCATCTATAGGACGTTGGTTAAGTGATGGGGTGTGGCGGAGCGGGTGGTCGCTTACAGTCTATAAACGGTGAGACCGACGGCGGTACTAAAGAAAGCGGCACTAAGAGCGGTTGATACGATGGAATCAGTGAGACCACGGCGACGTTTGTCCGGGGGAGGGAGATCTAGACCGAGACGAGATTGGGAGTTAGTATTAATGTTCTTCTTGCCAGCACAGAAGAAGAAGAGAGAGAGAGAGAGAGAGAGATACATCATAGTGAAAGGGTGATAGTTGAAAGCAACTATATAGACAAGCACACGTGAAGGCCACATGCTAGAGACATACCTTGGGTATTGACCTCGTGGTATTCACGCTCAGGAACCCTTGTCCTCTTTCTTGATACGATGACTGGTGGTGATGGTGAGCGCCTCTGGGACATGATTTGAGTAGAAGCGAATGGGTTAACGATGTCTGGGACGGGGAACTTGAAAGTGAAGGGAAACATAGATGAGTGTGACAGTCACGTCGATGTCGTTGCTTTGTCTTCCGCCTGAGATCATCGACGGTATTCTCGCTCACATCGACCGCGTTGATCATCTCGCTGCTTTTGCTCAGGTTTCAAAAGAATGCGCTCGACATGCAATACCAAGACACACTCAGTACCGCTTCATTCGTACTTTAGACCTTTCTTATTCTTTATGGGCTCATCTCGCTTCAGCAACTAGTCTTGCTCGCAACGTACGACACTTATATATCCTCAATAAACAACGCTCTGGTTTTCGAGATAGATCCCCTACAACCCTCGTCCCAACCCTCGATTTCGACGAATTCGCTCCAGATGCCGAGGCCAAATATATGCTTGCTCTCTGTAGATCTCTTATCCCTATGGATCTCCTCAACACCTTTGTTTGGCTAACAGGCAATTCACGCTACCCCTCCAAAGACATCTTATGGGAATACAATCTCCTCAACATTCTCATTCACAAGCACGCTCACTTGCGCCACCTCTACCTCGGTGGCGATTTTGCTCGGTACACCCACAACATTGGAGACGATCCAGATAGCACCAAGTATCCCGTAAGCACTTCTCCCCACCTCGCTTCCAACCTGCTTTTACAAATCCCTAGGGATGGAGATTCACCAATCTCACCACCCTCTGCCTCCACGGCTCAGCATGGGTGACCCCCTACAACTCTCCCCATCTCGAACACCTCTTATCTCGAAACCCCGATTTAGAACATCTCGACATCCCCATGGAATTCCCGCGTCTCGCCAACTGCCGCTTGCCCCGCCTCAAACGGCTCAGACTCACCCTAACCGCCGGCGCACCCGCCCACATCGACAGAATCCACGTCCAATTCCTCTCCCACCATCCGACGATACAAGACCTCGTATGGTTCCCGATAGGCAACGATCTCGCTCTACCCCCAGGTTTCCTCCCCAACCTCAAACGCCTCAGCACGGACGTCTCGCTCACCGAAGCGCTCTATGCCAACGACATGCCAGATCCAACGATCCGACGGACCATCGAATGCCTCAACATCCGAACGATCCCCCCTTCCTTGATGCACGTCCTCGAACAAACACCGCACGACGACAGAGCGAGTCTCCGAACCCTCCTAATCCACGCTCTCCACCGCGATGATAGATTGGAACAAATCCCAATCCTCTTCCCAACATTTCCCATTTACGGTTTCCCGCATCTGTCACCGGCTCGAGGCATCACGAGCGGTACTTTTTTACTATGGACGGGTGGCTCCAGCTCTTGCCGCAGTTTCGTCATTTGCAGGTGTTTAAGGGGTCGGGGATTTGGGAGACGTTGAGGCAGTCATCGCAAGGGGTGATGGATTATTCCCAGGCGATGGCGAGTATCGCTAGGGCTTGTCCAAAGTTGAGGCAGATGGATCATGTGACGGTTGATGAGGAGAGGGGGGATCATATGCGGTTGGTTGTTGGTCGGCAATTGGGTGGTTCGATGGTGGGGATCAATGGGAATGGGAACGGGGAAAGTGCTACCGATGGAGAGGTGAGGATAAAGTATCATTTACAACGACCAAAGCAAATGTGAGTTGTTCTTGCGTTATTGGGCGAGTCACTTGTGCTGATCCAAGGGATATAGGTCTGTGTTTGACATATTTTGTGGAGTGTTCAATGAGTAGTAGTAATTTAAATTTTTCATTTGTACGCATACACAAGTTGGAATTGGAATTACTAGTAACGTATTCCGAGGCCGAAACGAACTTCGAAGTGCAGGGGTATCCCGGGTATTGATTAATGATTAGCCGGCAGCCGAACGCGGATTGCCACGCCGAGCCAAACATCCTAAAAAAGCTGCCGCACGAAGTGGCCCAGATTTGCCAAGTACTGTAGGGCCCGGGTATACTGAGAGAAAACAGTATGGATCACGCGTCGCCCGTCACTCGAGTAGTTCCGCCGTTTATGGATGTGATTTGTCGGCTGCGGTCAGTGAGGGTCGTCAGTGAGATATTGTCATCATATCGTTGCCTAGTCGCTTGTCACATGTGTCACGCTATGAGCGGCCATTGCCGCCTTCTCAAGTAATGTTCTGCGGAGATTGATAGGATATTCAAGTCACATGCAGGTGAAGTTCTGGCAATTAGCCTGGGAATATAGATGATGTCACTGCGGCATGGAAGTTCAAAGGAAGATTTGCGGACGGACGGTGGAACTTTGGAAGCGGATCGGCTTGCTGGTACGTTCGTAAACGGCCGTATCTCTCCATTGGGTATTACCAGCGCATCCTTTTGCCCGGCGGCGAGTGAGCTTCAATGATGCCTAATGGAGAAGGTCGAAATACGTGCGACTCCGAACTCGGCCACCGGTTCCAGGGGTCACTGCTACCTCATGAATATATACTATGCCACGCGCTCACTTCCTTGATCAAACCCACTGTCCACTCACATCGTTCACGCCGTCCTGCGTGCTTCGTGGCATTTCACATAGTACCAGTAGGTGAGTCTAGCCACATCAATTATCGCATCACGGCGTGCTTATTAGTACCTTGAATCTAGCACCTGGCATCCACTTCGTTATTTTTATTTGAGTCAGACTTGCACACCATTCTTACTTCACACACGGCAGCCAATTCTCATGCCAAACACAAAGTTATCATTTCTCTCTCATCAAGTTCTCCCCCAGCCCAGGCTGCCCAGGATCACTCTCATACCATCCCACAGTCAAACACCCCACTGCCAGTGCTTGCAGATAGTGCACTTCCATCAAGTAAACCAATATGATATCTTCACATTATCTGATTATCTGACAGATACAACCAGATACAGAGGAGACACATATTAAATTTCTCAGGGAGCAATACCTATGCCTGCACTTTCGCATCCTTATCATTGGAAGGGCCAATTCAGGAAGGACAACTATCATGGAGAAGGTTTGTGGTGTACTAGCAACAGGGACAAGGCCCATCATATATAAGAAGGATGGTAGTACATCATTTAACATGGTGAGTCAGATAAGGATGTATGCATGTACCCCCATTCACATGTAATAATAACAGGGAGTATCTGATATTGAAGAAGAGATTACATACCCTGGGAGTAACTTCATCTTCCATGCCCCTAGTATGGGTTTGAATCTGGTTCAACTGAGGAATTGGGAATTGTCTGGAAGTTCATTGAAAGGAGGTCTGCAGAAACTGAGCTGAAGAATCAGCTGCATGCAATTTGGTACTTTGTGTTATTCCTTTACATTACTGAAGGCTGATCAAGCCTCTAGGTACTGTATACCCATGGATGGCCCCCGTTCCATTCTACATTCAGAACTTGAATTCTTCAATAAAGGGACAGGCAGAGGTAAGTCCTGCTGATTTCATATCTCATCTTGTTGGTTTTGGAGAGATTATTCATTGTTACTGCCTTTCCATTGACCAAATTGCCAAATTGCCACAGGATCTACTAATAGTAATCTACAGCACACTGACTAGTAAATATTTCATTCACAGTTCCATTGGTGGTTATGTTCACCAAATTTGATTATCAAATAATCAGGGAATTTGCAACTTGACTGACTTAAATGATGAAGATAAATGGGAGAGAGCCAGGGAAATTGCTGACATCACTTTTCAGAAAGTTCATCTTCCTAAAGTTTTGAATACCAAATATCCTCCCAAGTTATGTGTGAGATTGGAAGGTGAGAATGGTGAACATTTATTTCTCCAAAGTGAAAAAGAAATCCTGCTTTATAGATGTGGATATGCCAAAGAAGAATTGCCCTGAATTAACTCAGATAATTGCTGATGCAATTGATGATACCACTATACATCAACTTTTTGTTTCAACACAGATGAATAATCTGGATCTTTCAGTTAAATCTGCACTTCAGTGAGGGTCACATTCAAAATGTCATTTACTAACATTGACATTGTTCAGACATGTTCTGAAACATAAACACTGGACATGGGATGATGTCATTCTCATAGTTCTCTCAAAATTTCCACATTTTGGGTATGCACTTTCATCAAACTGCACATAAGCATAGGATAAATCAACTGTCAACAGGTGGACAGGGAGGTAGGTGGCCTTCATATGGAATGATATGTGGATGACTGCAAAAAGTTCATCAGGAGGTAAGTAACACTCCACTGCATTCACATGAAACCAAGATTAGTCATGCTTCAGATGGCCAAAAAACAACTGAGTGAAACACAGGTTAGTTGTCACCACATTATTATTGGCAGGATCTGGTGCTATTGATATCAGTGGGTAAGTGAAATTGACCTTGCATATGTACTAGATCTGATATATTGTCATGACAATAGTTTGTGAGTAATGCTTCCATTTGTGATCAGTAATCTTGCTCCATAATATACAGGAAGTGAGTGATATCCAAATTCATTGCAGTTTTTGGTAAATTATCCCATTGTGTATTATATAACCAACAGCAAGTGAGTGATCTATTATGGTGATCAGATTTGTTAATTCAGTTTCCTGTGGATAGGGAGTGAGTGATACGACACTGCCTTGGCACGCCACATCTAACCTGTTTAAAGAAAGTAAGCAGCATCGAAGTTTATGAATCAGACATGACTCAATGAACAATAGAAAGTTGGTGACATATTGTTATCTGAAAGAGAGCTTCAACAAATTTTATTCAATTAATAACAGGAAGCAAGTGGCATTTCATTTCTATCCCCTTATGAACATTACATCTTATCCTAAAATAATAGACAGTAAATATTTCTCATTTTCAAAGCCTAGGCTTGACCAACTATTGCAAAACAAACAGGATGTATGTGATACTTTGTGAGATGTGAATCCATGATGAATATGAAATGCTATGGCAAAAGAGAGTCAGTGACATTCTTTTTTTTTTCCAACTTGTTATGCTACATATGTAACTCCATTCTAAAAGGAAGTGAGTGGTGCTGGCCACTCTGCTTCAAGACAATTTGGACATTCCTTTGTTTTACAGATTGTGAGTGATATTGCAAGTTTTGTGGAATGCAGTGGGATCACAACAAACATAGAAGGTTAGCAGCATGCCACATTGGTTCAGTGGTTCAAAAGACAGTTATCAAAATTATTGCCTATTGCCAACAGTGTGTGAGTACTACATTGCAAACATTTCTGAAAAGTTGTTCTATCTATATTTTCCCTATGACTGATAGGATGTGAGTGACATTGAAGATTCTTGTGGAAGGCAGGCTCATCACATCTTTTCCTATAACTTCACTAGGAAGTGGGTGACATTCAATGCACAATTTATGAAAGGCAATCTCATCCTAGTATGACCAACAGGGAGTGAGTGCTAGACATTGCACATGTTGAGGAAGGCAGTCTCATTACATCTTTTCCTATGACCAACAGTTTGTGAGTAACATTATACATTTTGTAAAAGACAGTTTCATCACTTCTTTTCCTATGACCCACAGGGAGCAGTGAGTGACATTGCACATTTTATGAAGACAGTCTCATTATCATACTTCCTTTCCCATGACCATTGACAAACAGTTTGTGAGTGACAAGTTGCACATTTTTGAAAGGCAGTCTCATGGCATCTTCAATTCCTGTGACCAACAGGAAGTGAGGGACACATTCAAGTGCATGAAGTTGTGAATGGCAGTCTCATCACATCTTTTCTATGACCAACAGCTTGTGAGTGACATTGGACATGTTGTGACAGGCAGTCTCATCACATCTTTTCCAACTATGACCAACAGCTTGTGAGTGACATTGACTCAACAGTTTGTGAGAGGCAGTTTCATTGAATCTTTTCCTATGACCTACAGTTTGTGAGTTTGCACATTTGGTGGAAGGCAGTTGGCACATTATCACATCTTTTCCTCTGACCCAGGCTGTGAGTGACATTGCACATTTTGTGAAATGCAGTCTACATCCTTTCCTGTGACCAACAGTTTGTGAGTGACATTGCACATTTTGTGAAAGGCACTCTCATCACATCTTTTGTCTCTGATGGACAGGGAGTGAGTGACATTCATTTTGAGAAAGGCACTCTATCATATCTTTTCCTGTGACAAACAGGGAGTGAGTTATACTGCACATTTTGTGAAAGGCAGTCTCATCACATCTTTTCCTATACCAACAGCAGGTGAGTGACATTCCACATTTCTGAAATGCAGTCTCATCACATCTTTTCCTATAACCAACAGCGAGTGAGTGACATTGCACATAAGTTCATAAGATGCAGTCTCATCACATCTTTTCCTATGATGAACAGTTTGTGAGTGATGACATTGCACACTTTGAGAAAGGCAGTCCCATTGCATCTTTTCCTATGACTGACAGCTTGTGAGTGACATTGCATATTTTTGTGAAAGGGTGTTTCATCCTATCTTTTCCTACTATGACCAACAGCAAGTGAGCAACATTGTGCATTGTTGTGAAACAGTCTGATCACATCTTATCCTATGAACAACAGCGAGTATGTGATATTATTACACACTGTTGTGGAACAGTGTCACATCTTTTCCCATGACCAACAGAAAGTGAGTGGCATTTTGTGAACACTTCCAAAAGGTAGTCTCATCATGTCCTACATATGTACTGTACTATATCAGGAAGTGAGCACATAGTCTCACCTTTTCTATTTCTTTGCCTTACATTATCATTGTCAATAGATTGTAAGATTCTATATCAGCTTACCCAATCCCAGGGCCTCACATGATTGTCCTCTGACTTACATCATGATTTCTTTGATTTTCAGGTGAGTGAAACTGACTTATGAAACATCAAATTTCATATCAGCCCACATGCTAGTGTGTATGTCTGATGGTACATTGAAGGATTTACTCTTTTTTATGATTAGCATGCACTTCTTTCTATGTTTGGAGGTCAACAAAAGAACTTTTTAGTTGATGTATGTATGGTTTGTTTTTCTTGTAATTTAATACTGACACTATTGCAATAAGCCTACTTCTTGCCAAATTTTAGTTTGTAAATCTTTCCACTTCATTTGCTCTATTTATGCTGAAACTCTCAAGCAATTATTTTCATTGCCAAGTTATCATTTTGGATCAACAAACCATTTCTTCCATCAGTCACGGAAGCTTTGGATCAATTCAAGCACAAAGGCTTTGTTGAGAAGCTGAAGACTGACATTACACCTACTACTCTTGTGCATTCTGGTTATCAAGATTTGGTCCAATTCCTCTACAAGCAGGTGACTAACATTGATGGTGTGTGCCTTACCTACTCATACACCACATATGAACAATTCATGGCACAGCAAGTTTCCATTTGCCTTGGGACCAGGAGGAAAAAAATGGTGACAATGCACCCATGGAAGCATTGCTTGAAATCATCCTTAAGGTATTCAAGTTGTACTTCCCAAGCATCAGTGTACCACAGAGTCTAACTCACAACCACTAGTCAACAGCACGTGGTGGTTCAATGGCTAAAACATCTGCCCATGATTTTATGGGTGAATTGTTGCATCTATCTGAATATTCTGTCTCAGCATCTGAACTGAGCACCTTAAACATTGAGTCATTGCTTGATTTTATTCTCCATGTATGTATGTATACACTCTTTTGTTAGTCTATGTGCAATATTTTCCCTTTAGTCACTCTGCCATGACAAATTACACATTCAGAGTGAAAATCAAAAGGCTAGGAGGCTCATGCTTGAACTGGTGTCCAAGAAAAATATCATCCCAAAATCTCTTTTTGTGACAGATGTCAAAACTGCCAAGATGACAGTGATTGGTATTGGAGGCTTTGGGCGTGTTTTCAAGGGTGCATACAAAGGATTGCCAGTAGCATT
Source organism: Amanita rubescens (assembly GCA_015039365.1). Lineage (NCBI taxonomy): Eukaryota > Fungi > Basidiomycota > Agaricomycetes > Agaricales > Amanitaceae > Amanita > Amanita rubescens. The sequence continues at coordinate 15,577 of WION01000458.1, forward strand.
GAAAGTGGTGGACAGGGGCCATACCAATGTTAGTGCTTTTCTAAGTTTTTATTTTTTAACAATTCTGAAAAGTTTAATAAGAACTCACTTAGTAAAGACTTTTGCCAGGAGGCTCTAACATGGAAATCACTCTCACACCATTTTATCCTTCCTCTCTTAGGGATATTTGAGGAGGGATCACAGCTCTTTCTCGTGTCACCGTTCATGGCAAATGGGACATTGACTGGATGGAGAAAGACTCAGCAGGAGCCAATCAAGATTAATGAGATCCACAGAGTGGTGGGACTCCTGCACGTACTTTGTGATGAATTTGCTAACATCTTCTACATAGATGCTAGAGGTAGCAGAAGGTGTGAAGTATCTTCACTCAGAAGGAATTGTACATGGTGACTTGCATGGGGTAAGGATTCCAATATCTTTGTGCCTCCCAAATCAATTCATCACATTATTTACCAGCATAATGTCCTCCTTAATTCTGAATTCCATTGCCAAATCACTGATTTTGGATCAACTCGACATTTCGAAGCCATTGTTACACGATCTACAACAGCATTTGCTATCAATTTTGTTGCACCCGAACTCTTTGGCATGTGCACCACGTGTGGTCTGTTCGACTGTGATGGATGTCAGAGAGATCAGGCTTTACTGAAAAGAAGCAAAACAATGGCAACAGACGTTTATGCTTTCGGTTGCCTTTATTATGCAGTGTGTATAGATTTTTGCTTGATTGGTGCATTGATCCAAGACCTTAAACAGACATTCTTTGGTTCCGTTCCTTTTCATGACAAGACCGACATTCAAATTCTTCGACTAGTCACAAATGGAAAGCGCCCGGATCGATTAGAAAGTCCGAGAATGGAAGACGATACCTGGCATCTCATTCAGAGATGTTGGGAGTCCATTCCTTCTAAACGCTCGACGATAAAGGACATTGCGGCGGCATTGGCTTGAGGTCTGTCTAATAAATCCACTTCAGAACTTAACTGAGCTGACGGAATGGGCCAAGAGTGTCGTCACTAACCGAATTCCAGTCATTTCACAATTTGTCATCGATGTAATTTGTAGTGCTCACGAATTGGATATATTGTGGCGGTATTCACATGCTCGTAAGTTTGTGATATATACTATCGCCGACTCGCTGGCTTGGTAACATGCCCAGTCAGTTGAAATAAGTACACGATGTAGTATTCCTGGCCGCTTTGCTGCCGGACGTGATCACGGGCTGGGATTGGCAGGCAAAGGGGATTGCAAGCTGTTTTTTGGAAGCGAGAGGCCTAAGCGCAGCCCTTAGATACGAAAACATGAGACGGTTAAAATATTGCTTGCACTGTTTACGGGTGCGTCGATTGCGTTATCACCTTGTGCTTTTGGGGGAGCTTGCGACCCCTTTGTTGACTTTCTTTGTAGGACGCAACGGCGCAAATCGACATACAGATTTTAACTCTTGAGGTTTCATTGCAGGTTTAGAACCGTTACCTCATTGTCGCCGCAGCGCACGGATCCACTCCTCGCGCGGTACCCCGTGTCACAGGCACGTATGCGAATGCCGACCGACGTTTGACGTCATTTGGTTTATTTGATTCAGGGTTGTCGATATTGTGAGCAAGTATGCAGGAGGAGCATTATCTGGGCCGGCGCGCACGCGTGCGTGGTTTCATATTGAAACTTCAGCAGAGAGGGCTAGTAAGGTTGGCGTCAGCGAAGTGACTCGTATTTCCCAACGATGCTATTCTCCGTAAATCCTCGTGCACGATGCGCTGATAAAATTATCAACTTGCGGAACGGGGAGGGCAAGGATTTGTGAGATTACCTTTGGATACTTATCGCACGCGTCACAGAGCCTCTGAATCGTGCACCTCATGGTTCAAAGGTAGCGGGTGATTGATAAACCTGGGCTTTCGTCTCCTTTTTGTTCCTTTTGACTGTATACGGCAGGTAGAGATGGAAGGAGAGAGAACAAGTCATGAGATTTGTCAGGAGAGCTTCGGAGGCCTGAGGGTTCAAGCGTTCAAGGAAAGGTGAGATGCGCGCCCGCACCCTCACTCATTCCCGCGGTCTCCCGCTGCATCTGATGCGCGCCCTACAACGTCCTAGATCAGCCGTTCCTACCCTCATTGGGCCCGCGCCCCTCCACTGATATCCCTGTTGTATCCGTCACGCGTCACGCGCGCCCTTTCCCCTTTCCGTCAGGCCTTCTGGCAGTGTTGCTACGGGTTCTCATCGACTCGGGGTGTCACCGACTCCGGTCACTCGAAAAACTTGGTGACCAAGTGGGATTTCTCACGTTGGAGCGAGTGGGGCTTAGGAGCGAACGGGAAGCGAGAGAACGCCTGCTACGAACGCAGGAGGAGAAAGAGCAACGTCTGTTGAAACAAGAATTGGGGAAATTGAAGCTGGAATCGCAGCAGAAGTATCGTGATTTGCAAGCACATCTAGAGCATCAAGGCGAGGAAAACGGCGAGTCGCCTCCAGGATATGATGAAGATGTATATTATCCATTTCGACGCACCAACACCCTGGTCCCTCTGATCTAACCAGAATTCCGATGATTTCTTAGCCTATCGGGTTTTTTTACTTTGATTACTGTCGTCCACATGCCACCTCCCTTCTTCTGTAGCTTCAGCCTGTAAGATACACGAATATACTATGCAGAGCGTTTATGTCCATTCAGGGTTAGTTCTCTCTGGAGTCTTCAAGGCGTATTTCTTCTATTCGCAAGGCCCTTCCGGTGCATAGGCTGAGCTTCGAGAGAACGCTGATAATCGGGTCCGTCGCCGTTGTGAGCCTCGTACCACCCCCGTCGGAATCCCCGATACAATACCTCCTCATTAATCGATATCGTCCGAGGATAGGTGAAATGCGGCACGGATAAACAACGACCAAAGCAAATGTGAGTTGTTCTTGCGTTACGGGCGAGTGATGCTGACGGGCCGGAAGGGATAGGTCTGTGTTTGATATATTTTGTGGGGCGTTCAACGAGTAGGATATCGCACACACGAGTTGGAATTTTGAAGACAGACGCTGGGAATAGCACCTCCTCTTCGACCCCGCTTGATGACTAGTCGGCATGGTATTCAAATCGAAACTGAGGCTCGTCGCGAGCAGTCAAGTTAAACTGACAAGAGTGGATAACTTGATTGCATTTCGGATCACCCCACGACGCTGCGCCAAACAGAACCTAAACAGAACCCAATAGTAATAGATTTCTCCTAGGCTTAATGCTGAGCGCCATCGCAGCGCGCAAGGCTGCCCAGACTTTGCGTGCTGATACTTCAACCATCCAAGTTGCTGAAGAGGAGTCAGAAGACACGAATATCGAAGAAGAAGACGTCATTGTGCATGTCAAAAAGAGAGTTAAACGCAAGCCACTCGCCAACCGTTCTCTGAGCGGCGGGACGACAAAAAGAAGCCTCGGTATTTTGCGGAAAAACAAGGGGAACCCATTCCTGGATCGGCGTCGTCCAGCGACGCGGAAATTGACCAGCCCATCGGGCGGGCGTGGTCTCCCAGCGTACCCCTCCAAGATGCTTCAGATGAAGAACAAAATCGAGTCAAATCGCCGGCGACTTTGCAACGTTTGACGACTTTCACGCCGACTCTGAACCAAAATATTTTTCACTTGTCTCAAGACAAGCTTTCTGTTTTGGGCTTAAAGTCGGCGCAAGGAACTCTTATTGCAATATCGGCGGAAGAGACTCTCAGTATTGGGGGCACGTACTTGCTTACAATTCTCAGGGGAACGATTTCTTTGCTTGGGACGTCGATTGGGGCTTCCACGAGATGTCACCGCGTATATGCACCGAAATCATCTCCGCTTCCGGTGCTAGAGGCAGTTTCCTCCGAGCCGTCGATCTTGAGCGACGAAGTATCTAGTTGGCTAGGATTCGATGGCCTATGCGGCGCCATCGTCTTGATTCAAGAGTTGCGAACCGGAATTCAAGGTTTAGGAAACCTTTGCAAGGTGTTTTCAGGCATATTTGATTATGATAGCCCAAGTGAAGATACCAAGATGCTAAATGTACCTGGTGCATATATGGTAGTATTCTCCTCTCTTTTGCAGAGTCTTTGATTTAACGTAGACAAGCTTAGGAATCAGGAGAAAGATTTTGAACCCTATGTAGTCCCAAAGTCTTGGGCTACTGCGTTTGATAATATGTCGCCGCCAGCTAGCGGGGGCGTTTATTTCATCAAGGGTCCTAAGAAAACTGGCAAGAGTACTTTTGCCAGAACCCTTCTCAATCGCTTGCTAGCACAGTAAGTAATCCAATCTCGTCGTATTCTTCCTCCTGGTGACCAACTAGATGGCTTTAGATTCGAACGTGTTGCGTATCTAGAGTGCGATCCGGGCCAATCTGAATTCACGCCCGGTGGCATGGTGGCATTGAATGTCATCGAAGACTATTGCTTTGGTGCGTGTTTTGTATATCCTTCGACGAAACACGACTAAAGAACGGAACAGGACCTCCATTTTCTCATCCGACACTGTCTAACAGAGCGCACTATATTGGAGCTACAACGCCACGATCATCGCCTGCACATTACCTGGCTTCTGTTCAAGCCCTATTCCAGGTGTACGAGCTTGACGTTCGCACCCCCATTCTTTCCTATGATGATCGTATGGATGTTCACGTAGAGTCCGAGCTGGAGCTGCTGAACCGCATATCGGATGTCATCCCACTCGTGGTCAACACAATGGGTTGGAACAAAGGTATTGGTGCCGACCTGACCCAAAGAATCCAAGACATTGTCCAGCCAACGCACATATTTGAGATCACTGCCAACTCTATCGATGATTTTAACTACGAGACTACGATGATTAAACTACGAGAAACCCACCCGACTTTGGGTTTTAGGCCCCTCCACACTCTATATACTCCTGCCGACCATCGTGTTATCAATCTTCTCTCACATCTCCATGCTGTTTTCCCAACGCCATCTCGGAGATCGCAGACCTGTCTAGTACGACCTCACTTGAGCAAATCACAGCCACGTCCTGGAGAACGGCGTTGCCGCTTTGTTCTCAAGTACCTTACGCTGTAGATTGGCGAGTTGCCCTGGATCGAGTCGTTCTCGTAGGAAGCAGCGCAGAAGATGTTATTCCCGCGGAAGTGGGACGCGTGTTGAATGGGGCTTTGGTCGGCCTTGTGTCCAGTTGGGAAGATGGTGTAAACTCAAACGGTGACGTGTTGATTACGGATAGCGGGAATCAATATTCGCAAGAGTTATCGTCCACGCACCATATGCTGCCTTATGTGCAAGGAGCTCAGCCGCCTGCACCGACGTCCTCAACCTGTTTAGGGATAGCGCTTATTCGTTCCATGTCTCATTCCTCTCCAACAACTAGGCCTGGGGTTCCTGAAACGGAATCTTCCGAGGTGGAGATGCACGTTCTTACGCCCGTACCACCTACTTCCCTCAAGCACTCCCGCGTATTCGTCAAGGGAGAGATGGAGTTACCTGTTTGGGGTATGCTCGACTATAATGCGGGTGGAGATGATGATGAATGGAAGAACGGCGTGGCTGGGGTGGAGTGGGGACGGGTGCCGTATCTTCAATGGGGTAAAGGCGAGGGAGCAGGTTCGCAGCGAAGACGTGTGAGAAGGAATCTGATGCGCAAGGCGCAGATGTGATATTGCCAGCTCGGCCTCGAAGATTGGTACCGTCATCAGGCATGTGCATGAACTTCAGACTCGTGGTTGCACCCAAAAAACATCGGCGCAGGACAAAACATTACGTTCCATTGTATCCGCCTAACCACTTGCGAAGCTCGGTTGCATTGGCACCAGGTATTAGATACCTTAGAAGTGTATCGGAAGCGTGCGATTGAGGGCTAGTTGTGTTTATTTTAAACCCCTACATGATTTATATGCTGGCGCTCGTCTGTAAGGTCTTTTGCCCAAGACTGTACCTCCGGATGTTGTATCAGAGGAATACTAGAGTCATAAAAGACTTGAAGATTAGTAGCGCCTCTTCTCTCGTATTCAAGAGCTGTTGTGAGTTCGTACAGCAGAAAATACCAAGAAACACAGAGACGCGCCTTGAGAGGCCATTTCGAACCTATCCAGATCTAGAATTTTCAAATTTCATTCGATGACGAAGGATTGGCTATGGGCATCAATTGTTACCTTTCACGAACTTTGCCTCGGCAGTTTGGCCTTCTTCATATTCCTAAAACGACAAGTTATGTCAACTGTAGCGCGAAAGGGAACCACCAGGCACACCTTCCACAGGGCATATATGCGTTGCGCAGCGGGGCTGAAATGTAGCATGTCGTGCACGAAATTGTGCATCGCTTCCTGCAAAGCTTGAGAATGTCCGATTACAACGATTATTGGCATACATACCTCTTCCAATCTCCGTTTCTCCGCCTTTGTTATACCCTCCTGAGGTGCAATATCACCAACTGTGATGGTTTTAGTTACATATATGTTGTCACCCTTTATTGCACCAACCTTGTGCTTCTGCGAGATCATGGACGATAGCCATCATCACACATCTAATGTAAATTGAATTATATGCGCATCCGTTGTAAATCATGACTGGGCAGTGAACGTACCTTGAGACATCTAGGCTAGTATCCGTCGTGCACATCGCCAGGACCGCCATTCGGTACATGTGATCGGATATACTTGATCCAAGTCAATATAACATTTACGAATACTGTTCGTGCTTGCCTTTCGGGGCCCGGTATCTTTACGTTCGTTATGTTGGTGAGATAAATGAAAATAGATGACTAGACGTACGTTTTGGTTAATCCACCCTGTGCGCTTTTGCGTCTGACTCCCGAAGTGAACTAAAATCTTACACAAGAGTGGTGGGGGCCCAGTTACCTTCAGCCTCTCCAGGATATGGAAGAATGCGAGCCTATCTACCGATTCATTGCCAGTTGGAGAATACAGAGGAGGAAATGTGCGTTTGGATTCAGTGGTTGACGTGAAAGACATAATAGACATGATATAAAGTAAAACCGGCCCGGAAATGGATTCCGGATTCCGGACTATCTAGGGATTTACCGTTTACGAGTACTTTCGCGCCTGCTACGTGTAACATAGATACTAAGATAGATTGGAATGGCAAAGTGAAACGATATCTTCAAACCTGGTTCTCGTATGCACTTCCATCTCAATGTGATTATATCTCTCAGCCCCACTTTACCATTATCTGCAACTATCATTATTTCTGACAGGATCTAGAATGTATGCGCCAAAACGACTGCACGTCAGCATTGTACGTGACGCCAGGAGGTTGTTTCAGATGCGTGAGTACGACGGGCGACGGTCGTGAGATTCTGGAATCTGTATGTGCAAGTTATATTTCTGTTTCTCCTTTTCCGCTCGTGCGGCATCATGTACGACACGGTGATTATCATTTTAGCCACCGCACATGCGAACAAGATGGTCCAATCACTCGCGTCTCTTCGACCAGGTGCGTGCGCCCTCTCGCTCAGCTATCCATTTAGAAATTTCGGTATCATAGTATTGCATGTGACATCTTGCTCGCTCCCAAGATTGTTTACTGGGTTTTAGAAGCGCAAGTGCCATGACCCTGGATAATACTTGAGAAAAGTCTTTTTTGGCTGGAAAGGTTCAAAACATTCATCCAGTGGTGATGCATATATGCATATGTGATGCCTAACGAACCGACGCTTCGCAACGCGCTGGAATGCTACCGTATCAGCGTCACTACGTCAGACTGGATCAGGAACTTGACCATCTGGTCCTGTCAGGCACTTCCCATGAGCTTGGAAGTGATTGGCTAGCTATTTTTACGATTTGATACAGGTCATCGTTGATTGGCTGGTGCCATGTGGACCTTGAACGTTCGATGGCTATCTAGTGTCCATATTTCAAGGGAAACGATTCTACTCCTATACTTGGCAACCAGCGCAGTCTACCCCAGCTAAAGCACCAGGTGCAATGGCCCACCCTACCTCTCGCCTCCACCGAAAAAGGACGTGATTCGGTGTTATACGAGTCATTGCTGGAAAGTCAAGCTACGAACGAAAACCATCCAGACCTGGGCGATATTATAAGAGACATCACCATTGGTTTCGGCAGATGGCCTTACTGTACCATTTGCGCTAACCGCTGGCTTGTCTAGTCTCGGCTCTTCCAAACATTGTCATAACTGTGGCCTGGCAGAGCTGTTAGTGGTGCCATCTCGATGGGACTAGGGGCTACCTCGCCGCGGTGACGGAGCGCGATCGTTACCTCAGTGAAGAAAAGCGTCAGAGGGAGCAGGGTGCTTACGAGACCTGACGCAAAGAAGATTTACGACCTATTTGCGCAATACGGAATAAGCAAAGAAGCAAGCGGGGCTATCGTAGATGAGCTAAGTAGAGATGACGATAGTTGGGTCAAGGTACGTTCTAATAAGTGGCTCTAATCCGTGCATAGCTGACGCGCATCTGAAAAAGTTCATGATGGATTTTGAGCTTAAACTTGAGAAGCCTAACGTCTCCAGGGCATGGATCTCTGCAGGTACAATGGGTCTTTCTTACTTTATTGGTGTGTAATTTATCTCTCGCATTTGAAATTGTAAGAGTTACTGATGATGTTATGAAGGTGGTCTCCTACCTATGATACCCTACTTCGTCATAGACAATGTTACCCACGCATTATTCGTTTCAATTGCCGTTACCTTCATAGTACTGGTAGCGTTCGGCTTCGTCAAAAACTATGTCACGATTAAAACGAAGCGCGCTGGCTTCTATGGCGCGGTGCAGACAGTAATTGTCGGCGCGCTGGCTGCAGGGACGAGCTACGCGATCGTACGAGGCATTAATCATAGCAATGCCTAGTCCCCACCATGGACCTGTAGCAGGAACTCGCAATGAGTTCCGTGTGATAGTTAAAATATAGTGTATCGGTTGGTGATTTTTTTGCTCTTTTGTCTAATAACAATTGGGACTGTGGGATTCGCTTTCCTGAATCTCTGCCAGAAATCAATAGACGGATATGGCAAGGATATAGAACATTCAACCCGTTGCCAGCTCCCATTCTCACCATGGTGACACTACCCTCGGACAACAACTAGTAGAGCATCGGCAATCCACAGCGCATCTCAATCATAGCCCATTCACAAAATTCCTAACAGGGGCACATGTATTAACAATCAAAATTATGTCTGGCATTTGGCAAAGGTTAGCTTAGAGCCTTGCATACAAACGGACGTCGGGATCAATGGAGCACTTGGAGATGAGACTTTGCCGTTATCTGCCAAAAGGGGTGATCGTGCGTTATTGATCTTTGTTAAGTTCTATGTCAACCATTGAGCAGGTCACCCTCATTGTCCACTGTATCCTTGGAGGTACTCGCCATTCCCGTGATTCTATTCACGACCTTGCCACAGGGATCAGGTCACCAGCCTTGTGGCTCGTCGTGTCTGATCGCAAACTCATATTATCCTCAAAGTTCGGCTCTCGACCACTTCCATTCGAATACTCAACGCTTCAGCTCTCATTGCAGGTCAATGAATTTAATGCCATTGCGCGCCGTATTCTGCGAAAAACATAATATCGGATTCATTTGTCACTCAGGTGATGGACGAAGGACCGATACTCTGCTATATCGACCCATTCCTCGGCGTACGCACGGACGCGGCTGACGTCACCGTCTCTTGCAACGAATATCTCTGGGACCACCCTGACAGCCTTAGGGAGCAACCGACAAAGTATCTCAAATTTGGAAATGAATCGAGAAACCAGTTGAGGAGAGAAGACCGGTCTGGAAGGCTTCAAAGAGCCATCTACGAGCCGACTCAACTTCCGGTCTACGATTCATCTGCCAGCTCGCGTTATCCTCATTTTTCTACACGATGTGTTCGATGCTTATGCCGATCTTGACCTCATTCAAGAACCTATAGCACGAGTATCAACCCGCCGAGGACATGCTCACTCTATGTGCCCTATATGGACAACTCGTCAAGATTTACTGCAAATAAACAGATGGAAAAGTTGTGTGCGCGATAGAAGCAGTGCGAAACTCAAGCTAGAAGTGAAGGAATTGAACTGGGTTATGGAAAGAGGATGAGAATGCGGCAAAAGCTAAATCTTGGTACGACAACTTGTTATTAGGTCGGCGAGCTACCGGTTAATACAAGATTGAGGTCAAGGCTTAGAGAGTCCATCCGTTCACCATTTGACCCCCAGTAGCGGAATGACGACGAGCATCGATGACTGTTCTTACACCCTTCTGGTCTGGTCCGAAGCGAACAATAGTTCATAGCGAAGCCTTCTTGCCGACCCGTATTTTGGTTGTTCCTCTGATCCACCGTATGCTCTCTTACGGATGAAAGACTTGCGTCAGCGAAGGAAACGGAGCGTCAACTTTCTTTCCCCCTTTTTACGTTGATGCTCGTTCCTTCAATGCCCATCGCGGCCAGCGGGCGCCGTCCTATTATCCCGTAAAGATGTCTGGCGACTAGCGAGGTACGGTATAGGAGAGCGACGACAGCTGAACGAAAGGAAAGAGCAGAAATACAGCGGAGGGGAAGATCAGAAAGCTCTTCGCCAGATAGCTTGAATGGACAAAGACATAATTCAAGTTCGTGCAATGCATGCGACACGACACAAAAATGATCAGTCGCTACCAATATTTGGTTAATAACGGCATACCAGTGAACGCAAGGCTGGCACAGAGATTGCAAGGCATGGTGAGGCCTGATGGGGTGCATCAGTCAACGGATCACGAAATCCAGATGCATGAGCCTAAGCAGAATGTGCGCTCGCCTAAACCGCGGTGCACATATCACGAATGGATAGCAAGATATCGGTAAGCGTTATACGCGGCACTAGTAGGACACAGCCTCGTTGTTTCAGTGCACGAGTACAGTGACAAATGGTAGCCAGTTCCCGGGTCCGGGGTTCATACATCAGTGATGGCTTCCTGTTTCTCCTTTTCCACTACTGTGCACCGGCGCCCGTGTCCAAGGTGATTATCACAGTCATCGCACATGGTCGAGGTCAAACTTCAAACGTCAATCACAATATGCATATGAACTTGCAATTGGAAATTTACGACTGCCGTGTGCGCGTTATTGCCTAGATGCGCTGGAAACATTTCCAAAAATAAACACATTCACATCCATTCATTAAACGTTATTACACTGGGCGGCCGGGCGGGAATCTACATCACGATGCTGTACAACTTACTCCTCCTACAATCCCGTCCACTCGGGACCAAGATTCTTGTAAGTTTAGCCACGGCTCAATTCATTTGATTCAAAAGCTCAACCCTGACCTGGATGGCTTAAAGCTCAGTCATCTGGTAGTGTATAGTAGAAGCGCTCCGGCAGTTGCAAGGGATTACCGGTTACTAGATTAGGAAACGAGCATCCAGCTGGATTAGGAAATTAACGTTACCTTTGAAATCCATCCAGTGCGATTGGTTAGCTATTTTCGGGGATTTGAAACAAACCATCGATGATTGGTTTGTGCAACGCGGCACAACACGGCACGCAGATGCCTACCTCGATTTCAGGCTAGAGGGGATTGAACGCTAACCTTTATAAGTTGTGAGAACGGCGCGAAAACCAACGCTCAAGCTCAAACATAATGGCTTCCCTACCTCTCTCCTCTGCAGAAAAAGGACAAGACTCATCAAGCTCACTGCTAAAAAGTCACATTGCTGGTGAAAGCCATTCAAACGCAGCCGACATTATACGCGACGCCATCATTGGCTTCGCAGATGGCCTCACTGTACCATTCGCGCTCACGGCTGGCCTGTCCAGCCTTGGTTCTTCCAAGCTTGTCATAACTGGTGGCCTAGCAGAGCTGTTCAGCGGCGCCATTTCGATGGGGCTGGGGGCTTACCTCGCTGCGGTGACAGACCGAGACCGTTACATAAGTGAAGAGAAGCGCGAAAGGGAGGAAGTGGCAACGAAACCCGAGGCAGAGAAGCAGGAGATCCACGACATATTTTCTCAGTACGGAATAAGCAAAGATGCAAGCCAGGCTGTTGTAGATGACTTGGTTAAAAATGAAGACCATTGGGTTCGGGTATGTTCTGAATATGTGGCTCTGGACAGTGTATAGCTGACACAACGCATTTCCAAATAAGTTCATGATGGACTTTGAACTTAAACTTGAGAAGCCCAATGTTTCCGAGCGTGGATTTCCGCAGGTACAATGGGACTTTCTTACTTTATTGGTCGGTGCCCAACTTGACCCGTCATCTGAAACTATACATGAGGTGCTAATGATATTATTAAGGCGGTCTCCTACCTATGATCCCTTATTTCGCCATAAACAACGTTACCCGCGCCTTGTTTGTCTCAATCGCAATTACTTTCGTTGTTCTGGTAGCTTTCGGCTTCGTCAAAAATTATGTCACGATCAAAACAAAACGTGCTGGCTTCTATGGTGCAGTCCAAACGGTGATTGTCGGTGCACTGGCCGCAGGGACGAGCTACGGAATCGTACGAGGCATTAATCATAGCAATATCTCGTAATGACCATGGACTCCTGAATAAACGCGATTCAAGTTCCGTGTATAGTAGTTGCATGTACACCCTTTCGGTGACTCGTTGCCTTTGCCTAATTATAATTACCATTTGTATAATGTTAACGTTTGACACTGTATGGGAGCTCAAAACAAACCTTTTCCTCATGCAAAAAGTGGAACGTAGTCGTATGCTTCGGCTTGCACGCCCCTGAATGCGCGTAATCGGGGTCGGCACGCGAGCGCTCATGACTGCTGTGAAATGCGCTGCCACATCGTCTATTTGAAATGCAATTGTCGGCGTAATTGTTGGCGACTGTCAACAGCGTTTGGGGTTCCAACTTCCAGCGTCCAAAATCCTATGGCAGTCGTGCCTCGTGAGATCGCGAAGCGAAACTCCACGCTCTTTTGAAAGTACAACAAATACATCTTATAATGACGAGATGGAGCAAAAGACAATCAAGATGCTAAACCAGCCCCGCAGGCGCAATCCTGTTGGTAACTTGCTGTAACCTGGAGCAGTCATTGCACCCACATCAAACAGATCATTAACGGGTGGGTTTGAATGAGCGAACGTAACACGGCTCGGTGTTTCCCAGTTTAGCCATTGAACTAAGTTATGTGCGGGCTTCCGTGGCGACTCCGCGAGGATTGTACGTTTTGGAGTAAAAACAGTTGGTGCGTGAGTAAAAAGAATTGTTCCAAATTTGAATTTCTCCAGACAGTTCGGTTTATGGTCGGTTCCTTCACCGCCTGAAGTAGCGTATCTCGGTTACAGTATTGCCAATTTGTCGCCGAGAAAGAGTTACGAGAGCATCGGGCCGGCATCAGTTAATTTTCCTTGGGATGATTTGACCCATTCTTTGCAATAAGGACAATACTCCAGAGGTGTTAGATCTATCTGTTGGCATTCGCGCGAACAGCAGTAGCCTCAGGAGCTCACAGTATCAGGTTCGGGAGTAATAAGAACCTGACCAAAAGCTGCAACTTGAAATAGCAACGTGTGGCCCAGCAGCATGAGTCTAGCCTTAAGTATATCTCGGCATCTACTTCACATCTTGTATTTCGTCGCTAACTGGAATAAGTAAGACCGTCCTCGGTCTCGAAAGCTTTAATAAGATGTCCGTCTTCATGTCACCAAGTGTTCTCATATCCGTCCGTTATCCATATCGTAACAAACTGGTGCGCATCTCTTGTTCCGTGATGTTAGAGTCCGGGTATTAGACGGAGGCTGAATTTGCGCCAAGTCAAGATCTTGTGTGAGAAAGAAGTCTTAGCCACACCATGGGATGTAGTGTCGGTCCGGAATCCAGGATGGCGCGTCACAGCCATCGAGACTTGCCTGCACCAAAGTTGGAGTTTCGAAAAAATGGCTGCTCTTTGAGAGGGGTCCGTTCCATCCGATATCCTGCAGGTACACTCATGTGACATACCATAAGATATGATTTAGCTCGTGGTGGCTAACTTACGAAGGAGTAGTGTTCTTTGGGAGCATGTTTTGTCAAACGAGACATCTTTCAAATATATCCGTCTTGTTGAGTTTGGGCAGTGAGCCTTTTAGATCTGATGTATTGCTTTTTTTCGTGAGGCTGAGGTACCAAGTTGATTAAATGAGGTGGCCCTGTCAAATGTCGGATAAGATATTGCCCTTGTTTGGCAAGGGAGTGTTGTTTTCTAGATGTACTCATTTGGTTCTCAAGTTATTGTCATCGGATGACTAAGACGATCCAGTCGTCCTTCATGTCAAGCCTTGCCAAAGACGCCGCTGCTTTCAAGTCGACTCTACAGCGGCAAGATACCACATCTTGGCACTCACACGCACGCCCAGATGAGGCCTCGAATGAGCCATCTCCGTCAGCGGAGCCTTCAAACTCACCTACCAAGAAGAAACGGCCAAAATCAAGTAAGAAGTGCCTTTCGTTTTTCGGACCTGACTTACGCTTGTAACTTGAAGATATTGTATATTCCCAGCCTGCAGACACGGGAACCGGAACACATGTCAATACACAGCTTGTATACGCCGTCGATCATCTAAAGGTTTCATATAATCGTGCACACTCCCAGGGCAGTCTGACTTAGCCATGTCGTCCAGTCGACGCATAATCCAATGCGTTTGCAAGACTTGGCCATCGTTACCAACACACCTCTGGACACGGACTCTGTCCTGCTCGAACGATTTAGGAGTCACGATCGTGTTCAATATGATCCAAAAACAGACCTCTATTCCTACAAGGTTAGTCTTTTGCGTGTCTCAGTATCTGGTTTCTGACGTTGCGAAACCTCTAGCACGAATTCAACTTTAGGAACAAGGCAGCCTTATTAACGGAGATTCAGCGTCAGACGAGGAAAGGTGGAGGTCTTTCTGTGAGGGCGTTAAAAGAGTCTTGGAAAGAAGCACCGCAAGCTATCGAGGAACTGGAGAAGGAAGGCGAAGTTCTCGTGACCCGAACTGTGAAAGACGGTCAATTGCGGATGGTGTTTTGGAATGAGATAAAGCCGACGGAGGAGGAAGGAGGTATGCTCGTCGAGAAAGGTACGCTTTGCACCTTTCGTGTTATTGGAGGACCAGGTCTCTCCTCGAGAAGCATTGCTTTAAAATTGACTGCTTCGTTCGCCCAATGCACATTCGGATAATGTTGACGCATTTTCTTTCCCTCGTTTGGAAACATTAGAGTTCCATGACCTGTGGCACTCGCTGAAAGTTCCGAACGAGGTAGACCTGCTCAAGCAATTAGCATCAGGTATGAAGCTTGCTGTTATATTGGTATCGACGCTTAACAACATGTGCAACAGAGGGCTTGCAAGCTACCGCAGCAGAAGCTCTTATGCCAAAGGCACCAACGACGAAGAGGAAAGGTAAACGTGGAGGTGCGCCCCGGCAGCGTCCGGTCCGCATCACGAACGTGCATCTGAGGGGGGAGATTGACTTGTCGAGGGACTACGTTGCACCTGGGAAGTAATGGAATCCATGGAGTTGTACATTATTTGCTTTTGTTCTCCTGCTAACACTTGCTGTCATCGATTTTATACATGTTATTAATACAGGAGCAAGGTAGAAAATAAGTAAGATATTACACAAGAAATTCCTGCCAGATAGATATGAATAGTCCGAGATGAAGTAAATCAAGCAATGATACATCCCCAACCGTCCTCGTTGCGGCTAGGGACAAGCCTAGGTTTCGCATTAATGGCGGCCATAAATCTCTCAAAAGTGACGATGCCGCCACATGTTTCCTCGTCCACGTCGGTATAACGGAGTTCATTATATGCACGATAGAACATCTGGATGAGAGGCATAATCCACTCCGTCTTGAGTCTCCGAAACTCGGGACGAACGCGATCCAACACATCTTCGACATCACTATCGCTGCTGTGTCGTGGAGAGCCACCGCACATTCTTCGCATCAATGCACGTTTGCACATCCAAACCTCTTGACGGGTGCCTTCGTCCCATACCTTGAGCTCCCGGTCAATCTCGTCTTGCGATTCTGATATATTCTTCTTGTTGGGAATATCATAGTGCACTGCAGCCCAGATGAGTATCCAAAGGAAGGACTCGAGGTCATGGCGGTATAGATGTTTCGGGACGGGACCATCCTCGTTGAGCAGGTCTAGTGCCATGAATGGAACTGTGCCCGTCCGACTGTTGAGCGCCTCGGCCTCGGCCGCTAGAGAAGGATCGTTGGTCACCATCGTTACAACAGATGCCATTCCCGAATATCGTCCAACCCGGCTTGACATATCCCAGTCGTTCAGAATCCCGAGAGCCCGCCTATGAGATTCGGAATTGCCAGCTCTGTGTCTATCAGTACGATGACGTCGCGGACGCCAAACCATGAGGTTGTTCTCGCTCAGATCTCGATGTAACACGCGGCCCTGCTTGTAAGCGTGGTAATGGCCTAGCACATAATGAATTCCATATCCACCACTAGATGCTTCCTACTCACACTCCACACAATCAAGAAACACCTCCTGAAACTCTTCTATGCTGTTGACTTGCCACAACTTTTCGTATCGTCTCATAGCGAACAGGTGAAGTAACCGTTCTTCCGAATCGGGACCAGCATACGATTTGAGTCGATACGATGGAAGGTTTAACGCCTCTCTTGTGAATGAAGCAGAAAACGAAATGGCAGGAAGATGATCTGCGATTTCGGGAACGTCATCACGGAGCTGGTTTATCACGTCCGCCTCGCATGGATCATCAGCGTTTGGCCAATAGAGCTTTAGTACTTGTTCTTCCTCATCGACGAGAACCTCATCATCGTCCGGTTGTAGCGTTACAGCATGCACAATTGTCCCTCGACCCATGAGTTCGCGAGATGCGTAAACCGGTTTTTCGTGAGTTATCTTGAAACAGTAAGACGCCGTTGAAGTTGGAACAACGAGCCTGCTATTTTTGAAGCTCGTACCAGGAAGCAGACCCCTAAAGGGAGTACTCGGAAATTGCATAAAGCGGTCAAAGCCAGCTTGATACGCGTCACATCTGGTGATAGCGTAGAGCACCAGCGCAAAATACGCGGGTGAATCCTCGAAATCGAATGGTCGACTCCGAATAGCGCTCATCCGGTCATAGTACCACAGAGTTAATGAGCAGTTGTTAATATAGATCCCCGTCATATAACGTCTACCGGCGGAGCTCATGCATTCAAGTGCTTTTTGCGCGAGTCGAAGTTCCCCACATGAGATATGATCCTTTTCTTTATGCCGCAAACGCTTGGAGACCAGAGAATCGACACTACCAGCTGGCCTTTTCCTTCCATGAAAACTTGCCCTGCTCGAGGAGCTGCTGGCGGTCGTGGCATAGGAAGAAGCGCTGGCGGAGGATATTGAACCTTGGACGGAGGATTGTGATGACGAATGGGATGGTGAAGATGATGATGATGAACGACGGAGAAAGGGGCTGTCGTTCATTGGAACATCGTAATCCAATACTGTATGTTGATTGAGGGGGGCTTGGGTAGTTGGCCTTTGAAATTCAAAAATGGTCTGGATAACTGACCAGTCAGGTTTGGATGTCGCGTCCCAAGCAGTAGTGATGTCCGGAACCTTTGCCCTGGATCCATCCATGTTACATTTGAAAGAGATACTATTCGTTGGACGTTTCTTGTCATTAAGCCGAGCCCGGATATCGCTCAGAGTTTCCTCTATCACGTCCAGGAATGCGGAGAACGCGTTGGGACCTCGACGAGGTGGTAACGTGTTTTCATTCATCCTCCCGTACGCATCTTTATATTCCTCGAGAAACGGTGGAGGAATACCCCAGTTGCGCATTTTATCAAGAATTCGCTGTGTGTCGATGTGATGGAGACCCCAGGCATGTTGGACGAACTGCTCCACGGAAACATCATCGTAAAGGGCTTCTCGTATAGTTTCCTTGAGTTTTGACAAAGAAGAAGAAATGGGTATAGAGCTTGCTGGATGTTTCACTGCATGAGAGACCTTGATGCGATGACCTACTAAATCACAAAACTCACTGGAATTTGAGGATGCGTTTGAACTGGAGCCGGCGGACTCTGAGCTAGACGAGTACAACCTAGACATCATTCGTTCGTCAATACTGATTGTGGTGAAGCCTGAGTTAGAAACACGAGGTGATACTGCACCGAATGCGACGATGCCACCAACAAGCCAGGCGGTTCGCGCGAGAAGCTTTGATCAAATTCGTTCAAGTCGAGGCGAGCAATCACGTCCACGTGCCAACGGAGCCATGGTCTATAATATCAATTCCGTTATCCTTCGTAAAATACGTACAAGTCCCATTACTGTTTTAAAAACCTTCTAAAACGGCGAAATATAATACACTAATAAAAAGTAGGCTTGTAATGTATATGTGCATCATGCATGTGTGTCAGCCAAAGAAAAGAAAGGATGAAGAATGCAGAGTGAGGGATGCAGAAAAAAGGAGAAGAGCTTAAAAAGGCGCTCGTGCTCACTGTTATCTCTGCATACCACCTTGAACCGTCGCCTTCCCTTGGCCACTCGCACCTGGGACGTGGCCTGCCCCTGCTGCCGCGGCCATACTAGCCATCTGCTGGGCGCCAATAGGGATACCCCTCCCCATCCCTTGCACACCCGCCATCATTACTGGAGGTATACCCCCCATCCCCTGCACTCCCTGCATGCCTGGCACACCTTGAACCTGCATTCCAGTAATGCTCGCCATATTCGCCATATTGGGCATGCCTTGCATCCCCATGCTAGTCCAGTATGCTTGGGGCATACGGCCAGGGGCACCTTGCATATTGAACGGAAGCTGGTGGTGATAGCCATACACCTGAGGATACATCTGCTGTAATTGTTGCTGCGTGAGTTGTTGCTGTGGATGCTGGGTAGGTTGTGTTTGTGTTTGTGGTGGTTGTTGATTTTGCTGAGGTTGCGCTGACTGATTGGGAAGCTGCAGCATGGGCTGCGCAGGGATCTGAGGATGGGTAGGATGTTGAGGTTGCTGATGGTGGTCAGCGACAGCGGGATTTGACGGTATCGCGGCCCCTGTATTGGCAACGTTTGTAACGGCAGCCTGCAGCGCCCGATGAGCCGCGGAAGGGTTCGTAGGCATCATCGCGCGCAGATTGAATTGTCCATAGCCAACGTGTTGACCATGCTGGGCAGGCTGTTGCGCAGGTGAACGAGGCATGGTTGATGATTGGAGTTGTGGTTGCGCCTGCTGTTGAGCCACCGACGGTGGAGCTTGCGTAGGCTTAGGTGCATTAGGGGGCATAGGAGACCTTGAGACAGCCGCGGCCAACTGTTGATTTGTGGGGAGTGGACTCGACGCCTGGTTTGCAGGTGATAGTGCAGCATGTGGCTGTTGTGCTGGACTTGCCACGCCCGCCTGCGGGGTCGCTCGTCCGCCCATTTTTTGCGATTGAAGACGTTGTTGTTGCTGTTGTTGCAAATTTCGTTGCTGCGCATAAAATTGTTGGTAGGATGCGAGACCTTGACCCTGAATCAGATGAGCGGCCATGGCTGCGAGAGCCGCGGGCGCTGGTTTCTGCACTCCATTCCGAACTGGCTGCTGTTGAGGGATAAACGGCTGACCGGCTTGCTGAGGAGGAAAATTTGGCATGGTTGGTAATGGTTTGACGGTTTGCGGTACATGTGGTGCTTGGGGCTGAGGTTGAGGTTGAGGTTGCGCTTGTTGCGCAGAAATAGACGTCTGAGAAGGAGGGCGTGGTGATTGGGTATACCGTGATGCTGTCTGTTGCAAAGGCGTAGATACACGTAACGTAGAGTCTGGAACTGGTTGTACAGCTAAATAAACGGGGATCTGCATGGGTGATTGTACATTGGGTGGTGCGGGTGACGATGCAGTTGTAGGGGCTGGCGGATGAGCATTAACAAATTGATGAGTCGTCGGGGTAGGGGGCGCAGGTGTTTGCGTCCCATTTGCGCGGATGAAAGCTGTGGTGGCAAAAGGCGTTTGAGGCGTTTCCGACTTCCTCTTCTTCACCTTCTTCTTGTCGTCCTGTGATTCGGTAGGTGATTGAAGTTGAACACCATTGGGCCCAGGTGTTCCGGGTGGTTGAGGTGCCGGTGAAGATTGTGTAGACGGATTGGATGGGGCCGGAGGTGGTTGGGGTTGTTGGGCCGAAGCAGACTGTTGAGCCTCCCTATTTTGTCTTGCCTGCTGAATGGCATCGAATAGTTGGAAACTGTACATCTCGTGAAAAGTGAAATAAAGCAGTTGCAAAAATAAAATACCTTGGAGTCGTGCGGTTCGGTCTCGTCGCCATGTGTTGCATGATTTTGATCTTACGAGCCTTGTCGTTTTCGTCGTCCTCATGCTCCATAGCCGCTGCCTTCCTCTTCAGCGGGGCAGGAATCGGAAGCACTGTTGCCCTCATGATATGATTCGTCATCCTTGTCAAATGTGGGTCAGGATCTAGACATAGAGGGGAGCTAGTGGCGAGCTGCACAGCAATCAGACGTCGAGGTCAGCGACTTTGCCGATGTCAAAGCATGCAGAGGGGAACTGACCAATACGCGCGCCTCCACCTCCAACGCGTCCATGTCCGTCCACTTGGTCCCGTAGCGCTGGTTGAGCGAACAAATATCCGCCCACAGACTTTCCGAGCTAGGATGCAGAACCACGCGCGTCTGCTCGGCTCTCTCAAGGACCGGATCCTTGTGATTCTGCGGACGATAGTCCAATATTTGAACGATCATGCAGCCTATGAATGAGCCTCGGTTCAGGAACATTACTAATGGCTGAAAATACGTCATAAACGAACGGACCGTCGTAAAAGGGCACGCGTGCCGAGTCGAATATTTCAAGGAAATCCACGGGGATTCTCTGGGCGCGTATGTCGTCGAGGAGCGACTAAGATTAATTCAGTTGCGAAACAAAGACAGGGACAAAAGGGTCGGACCGCCATTGGGATATGATAGTGAAATCTTGCACCATTGTTAAGACTCCAGTAATCCGGGTATAGATTGACCGTAAATGACGGTGGCTTTCCTTCAGTCCGCTGGAGGAGATCCTGGACGAAGCGGGACTTGTTGTGGCCCGCCATGAGTGTCGCCGAATTCCGTCCGCAATGTTAACTGGCTTAGGTAAGCACCCTTCATATCGCGTCACGTGCTCCTGAACAACTATTTCCGCTCCTCGATGGACGCTCAGCTTCGCGAGGTCGGTATGTGATTCTGGTCTCAAAGGAGATCTGCGTTCACGTAATTTTTGCAGTTAATTTCGTTCTTGCGCGACAAGAACCCTCAAGTTCGACAGGTCGCTTTGTCGAATTTGTTACCTCAAACACCCAAAGGAGCACCTCATAGAAATCTATTTTTTGAAGGGTTACAGACGGGAGGGCTACAAAAGCCCAAGGACAGTAATCTGATCCGCGATCTAAAACTCCTTTGCAGAGATCAAGTTGTGAGCAACCTTTATCTTATCTGGATGGCCAACCGTCATTCTGATTCCGCAAAATTATAGGCCGTTGCTCACGATGCATTTCGAGCACTCGTTAACTTATCAGACTCACCCACCCTCGTCGGGCCCTTGACTGAACCCAGTTTCCTCGATTTTCTTGTGTCGTACATCGTTGTATGTATTCGACTAAGGCTTGAGACATTCTACTCAACACTGGATGCAGAGTCCACAGGCTGTCCTGGCAGATTTGGCATCTATGCTCTTGTCTAATCTCTCTTCCTCTTCCGCTATTTGTGCCGCTATTGCATCCATGACGATCAAAGTCGTCCCAGAGTCTAAGCTTGCTGGCCAATGTTTTCCTATCCAATCACGCTGTGGTTCATGCCCAGCCCCCGTTCCTTACCCTTCAAAAGAACCGCATGATGTACCCGCCCTCTCGTTGCTCATAGATGCATTTGTACAAGGAGCGCAGATAGAGGGGGATCTCTCAAAACGCATGCGAAAAGGGAAACTACATTTCTTGGCAAGCGTATTCGCCAACTTGTCAGCAGTAGGAACTCATCTAACTGGGTGAAATTCGAACCTGTACTGAAATATCTTCTAGTCAACTGTGGGCCGGGATTTCTTTTGCGCACCGCAACCAGTCGATCCCTCTTCAACCAGACGCGTCTCGTCTTGAATACCCGCTAGCCAAAATTATTACATTCACAGAGCATGAAGACACGATCAGGCGTGGAGGCGTTGCTTCTACGATAAAGTGTGTACTCTGATTTATATCAGTTGCAAGCGCTTGACTGGTATCCGCATCGTTAGAAACTGCGCCTTTCATGCACGAGCTCATAAAGCTCTACTATCTCCTGAATCGACGCAAATTTCTGTCCCACCCTCAAATCTGCTTGCCCCTGGGATTGATGTGTTGCCTTACCTCCTTCTTCCATTAGCTGGTCCAGAGGAGTACGATCTCGAGGTACGTTTCGCTGTCCTGCGCTTGTTTGCGTCGCTAAAAGCAGCGGCCCGTGAATGCGTTTGTTGACGACGATGGTAACAGGACCAAGAAAAAACTTTTAGAACCACTTCAGTTTCTCCCACCCACCAAGAAAAGGGAACCAGATACCGTGATTCGTCTCACGCATGTCGAAACCCTTCTACTTCTCTGTCATACGCGATGGGGAAGGGACTTTCTAAGAAATCATGGAGTGTACGAAATCATTCGTGTCGCACATGAAAATGATGCAAATGAGAAGGTAAGTACATTGGTGCTAAATAGTGCCATAATGATGTATTCGGATTAGGTACAAGAACATATGGAACGCCTTAGTTCAGCTCATTCAAGGAGATGAGTCCAGCGGTAAATCCAACAGAAGAGGATGAATTTGAGGCGACATCCGGCTGATATCGGTAAAGAGCCAGAGAAGGAAACTTTGGTTGGAGATGAAGATGACGAGGATAGCAGGATCGAAGAAGTCTAAGTAGAGATGGGATTGGATATCCGCAGTCGCGGAGACCTAAGTATTAGAGCTCGTTACCAGCTTGCAATGATAATTGTAAGCGTGGGATTGACAGGTACAAGATGATTGTCACTTTGCAATGTAGTATGGTGACTACTACTTACGGCTATACTTACTCTGTCGCCTTCTGTCGCTCGTCGTCACATGAACGACGACAGTCGCCATCCCGAATGTGAACCAGCAACGCCGCAGTTTCTTTTTGAATGACAGCTTCCACGCCAGCTCCATGCCATGCCCATACTCCGAATAACAGATGGAGGTGCGTAGAAACGGTGTTCGCAACCGCTCCACGCGCAACGCTGCGCATGAGAAGAGCAACGAAACAAACACCAAATGGGTCGCCTTCTCATAAGCATCATTGGGCAATGGACATATGATTTGTGTTATGTCGTCTTGGCGTTCCCCACAAGAGAAGGTATAAAGGCCTCAGCTTCTTCAGCTCAGAACAGCTCACCACACATCTTCGCCCCCCTTTCAACGAGACCTGGATTTGTCTCGGTTTCTTTCTCCCTTCTTTTCGATTGTTCGACTTCATTTTTATTTCTTTCACTTCTTCGTCACCTAGGATCCTGGTGCTGGGCACTGCAAATTTCCCTGTTTGCAATTACTGCCCTATTTCAATTTCCTCTTTCATTAGCTTCAGGAAAGCAGGTGCCCACAGACCGGTTGCACAGACAAGATGTTTTTCTTCTCGACTTTTGTTATCTTGTTGGTTGCTACTAGCTCTCTGCTGAGAGATACGATAGCCTTCCCATTGTATGGTGAAGGTGCTCTGGAAGTACGTTATCCTTTTCTTTAGCTCGAAAATCTAGTAACGAATGATTGTAGGGCACGTAATGGTTCTGCTGGTTCAACTACTACGTCTGTGCGTTCCCGACGCGTATTTGCGCAAGTATCATATCTTAAGCTGTTCCTAGACTTCTGTTATGGCCCAGGCAACTACGACCTGGGTAAGAGTCCTGATTTACAAATGATACCTGTATTGATCCTCCCCAGCTAAATAGCTCTGCGATGGCGACTGGCACGGCAGCCTCAGGATTTTATTCCGCTGCAAGTGCACTGCAACGGCGATGGCCTCGGTACGTCGCTTTTAGCTTTGACTATTTTGGTCATGATAGTGGAGTATAAAAGACGGGCTGGCTGATACGTATTTTTCATCTTATAGAATACAGGGTCTGCCGCTGCTTGCAACGCTACCTGTACAAATGCGACTTCTTCTGCAGCTGTAGGTGTCATTCCTAATCTACGTCCTACGTACCTGTTTTTATGCCATTGCAAGGGTACTAATATGGATGGAAGTGGAGGAAGCACTAATACAACGTCTACAAGCGCTGCATCTACCGGAGCTGTTAGTATATGCTCTGCTCAAATGTGATACGAACTGCTAACTAGAGTTTTAGAACTCAACACAAACATATGCAGCTAGCGCCCAGACTGTCTATGTCACTATGGTCTGTATCGTTCAGTTCTTCGCACAATCAGAAGCTCAAATGTCATGGCAATCCTCAGACTGTGACAGCGCAAGGGTCATGTGCAACGAACTCTAGTACCAGTGCCCATAAGAACCTTAAGAACGGGGGGAACGGGAAGGGCAAAGCTGGGAAGAAAGGGCACAAGTCAGCGTCGGCCAACGCCAACCATACGATTGCGGCGTCTACGTCGGTTTCCGGCGCTACGGTAGCGGCTACTCCAAGTGCAACCGGCTCTGCAGGAGCAGCAGGTAACACTACGACTACTGATTCTTCCGATTCCGCCGGGATGGAGTCTGGTTAAGATTAGATTAGATTTAGTCGTACCCTGTAAATAACTCAAATAATTTCGTGTATTATTATGTAATACCTCACTATGCCCAACACTTTGAGGCTATTGGCTCGCTCGGCGCAACGAAGTGCATTCTTACATGTGTCAAGGACGAAACTCCGGGGAGGTGCTTATGCTCCGGTGACACCACCGCAGCAGCACAAAAGGCTTTTCTTCTCAACATCAGATCGGCAAACTCAAGTAATAATGGCGCTTCTGTGTTAAGTGCTGGCGACACTCCAGCAGAAACCGCATCGTCTGAACACGCATGGCTATCGCATTACATGCACGTAGATGGGTGTGGCGAACGTTCTGCACCACACTTTACAAAGCGATCCTACGAGAAGGGTAGCGTTCTGTCCAATGTCCAAAGTGTAAGAATAGGTCTGTCTCTGTTCCCCAACTTGTAAGAATGGCACGCTGATTCAGCCATGTTCCCTTCGCAAGACACCTGATAGCCGACCATTTGGGCTGGTTTAAAGATAGCACTCAAGAAGGTAAATTGAAGACAGTGGAAGCTCTACTAAGGGCGAAAGGAGAAAATGTTACTAGAGGGAGCTTGGATGCTAATGGTGTTGTGGAGTATTCTGATTAATTCGTATGTGATACCTTAGGTGCGTGCGTCTCCTTCCTCTCTCCGGATGGTGACCGCTGACCTGCTGTATCATAACAGTGGTTTATACCTGTGTACGAAGCTGTTATTACCCTAAAATATTCTAATGGAACGTTACAAATGCATTGTTGCACGGAATGCAAAGAAATGCATCGTATCGTGCCTTGGCACGCCACCAAGTCGGATCTGATTAAATCCGAAAAAATACGCCGTCAGGCGCCTAATAACCTCGTGGCTTAATGTCTACGATTATTCAAGGAAGACCCAACAGGGTCTTCGTATAGGTTTGGCTACCCAGAGTAAGTACAGAATTCTTTGCTAGCTTCGAAGTCATCAAATGCACTGACGTGACATAGTTTATACACAACACGATCAACACAAGCGCTCCACAATATGCCAGAACCTTCAAGGCGCTGCTTTTGGAGTTTTATGCAAGTTTATACTTGATGAAGGCGTTGCGTTCCGCATACGGTACATCCTTCAATCAGTTCTTCATGCTCTTGCATTAGGATGCCTCTGACAAGATGCGCCATTATTTGCCCAAATGTCGCGACGTCTTATCAGCACCGCATGATAACGTGTCAATACGAGGACGCAAGGACGCCACCTTCATCAAGTCAAGCTCTTCTATTAAGAAGGCTCAGATTAGGAACGTAAAGGCGCAGATGTCGCTTGACCTTCGCGGTTGGTGCGGGGGAGAATGGCGCGTTTCTCTATTGGCAGCGCTACGCTTGGCAAGAAGCTTAATCGCGTCGCTTCTACTGCCGAAGCCACCTAGGTCGGCGACTGATATCACTCAGAATGGGGGAATGGACTTTTCATGTGTTTGTTGAAGAAGACATCAAGGAGCAAGAAAAAATGATCGACAGCTGTCAGTTGCGCTGAGGTGTCCTTCGCAGATCAGATGCCTTCAGTGTTTTTTTGGCCAAGCTAAGATTGTTGGTGTTACAAATATAGAACCGGCAACCTACTGATTGCGTTTTTAATAGAACGGAAATACCAACCAAAACATGTCTTAGCAAGACTGAAATGGAGGGTGCCAGTGACTTCTATCAGGCTAGCCATGGTCGCTGTGGTGTAATGCTGGGTATCCTAATTACAGTTCACCTGCTGATTGCCAAGCCGTCGTTTATAGGGCCGCGCGGATATGCCATTCAACTTTCGCTCGTTTC